>OX183137.1:4665274-4770304 GCA_945261195.1 Cryptosula pallasiana
TTAAATGCCACTCAAGTGCCACTCAAATGCCCTTCAAATAAAAATACAATATAAACTCGGCGAATCCACCCAACGTCGTAACCTATTGCATAACCCCCAAGGTCCTAATCCACAAAAAAAACACTTGGTAGGGAGATCTGCTCATATATTACTACTACTACAACAGCGACAACAAAATCTGCTAAATATTCTTTTCCTATCAACAACAGTAGTATAAAAAAAGAAAACTCGAATAACATCAAGCCCTCAATAGATGCAAAATTCTGCAAGATAAATGAACATACTATAACACAGTCTACACTAAGTATTTGTCTGACAGATATTGTTTGACTGGATGTTTTTATATTAAGTACTACTACCATTATCCATAAAAGTTTTTATCAAATAAAACTATACCAGTAACTATGCAATGCTAATTCAACAATCAAACTAGCGATACAAACCTAGGTATAAACAAATCCTGCATACCATTTTATACACTAATCCCCAGAATCTCAATCACGATACAAACCCAAATTTAAACAAACCCTGCACAATAACTACTTAGTTAATCATAAAATTAAAACAAAATTTAGACACACGATGAATTACTGGCGCACACAAAAGGGTACTTTCAGGTTCTTATGGTACCTGGTGCCAACACAAAGGCACTTGAAACCCGAAGAGCCGTATTGTCCTTAGACACCATGACAGAGATCTGCTCCTATTATACTCAAAAAACCAAAAAGTAGTAAATCCATTTGCCAAGAGTGGGAAAAAGGATAAAAAAATATCAAGAGACATAAAGTAACGATGTGCCAGGAGTCAGGGATAAAAGAAACTATCAAGAGCCATCCATGTGTCAACAGTTGTCAAGACTGGAGATCTGGTAAGTTAAACTCATGTCAGAGCTATGGAATAAAACTCAAAAAGTTGCACCAATGTTACCGTAGATCTGGTCCTAATATACCAAGAAGTAATAGAGAGGAGCCATATGCCATGAGAAAAGGGATAAACTAGTAATAGGAAACCATCTGTTGATGGGGGGGGGGGTTGGAGATTGAGTCACAGCTGTTACATGCACCTAAGAAAATGTACATTTCTTGACCGAGATCTGTTCCTTTTATACTGCTCATAACAGTTCTATGAATGTACACAACCATAATACAGGTATACCCAACAATAATACAGCTATACACAACAATGCTACAGGTGTACACCACAGCACTACAGATGTGAATTACAAAACGATGGTTTTACAGAAGAATTCTGAAGTTCCACACATGAATGCTACAGTTGTACACAACAATACTTTTGTATGCAACGATGCTACACGTTTACTCAGCAATGATACAATTGTATGAACAATACCACAATACTACAGTTGTACATAGCAAAACTACAGATATACACAACAATAATAGGTTTGTGCAAAGCAATACTACAGTTTACTCGACAATTATACAACAATACTACAATTGCACACAGCAATAACACAGCAGTACACCGCAGTACAGTCGTACACAGCAACATTACAGTTTTACACATTAATACTGCAGTGGTACACAACAATGCTACAAGCGTAAACAACCATATTAAAACTGAACCAAACAATGCTACAACTGTCACAACATTACTACAGATGGATAGAACAACAATTCAGTTCTACACATACAACAATAACTCAGTTCTAAACAATGATACTGCAATCATACACAAAAACACTCTAAATGGCAATGACCCTATCACAGCTATACACACCAATTCTACAGATGTAAACAACAGTTCCACAATTGTATATAACAATGCTACAGTTGTACACAGCAGAATTATGATTGTACATTGCAACAACAAAGTTGTACACCTCAATACTCCGCTTGTAAACAAATGAACTGCAGTTGTACACAGCAGTAATATAGTTATGGACTACAATACTGCATGTGTACTCAGCAATACTACAGTTTTACACAACTTTGTACAATTGTAAGCAGCAATAATACAGCTCTACATAATGCTACTACAGTTTTACAATATGTTACGACAGTTATACGTATAAATGCTATAACGGTTAGCGCAAGAAATTCTCAGAATCGCAGCAACAATAATAGGAGGGATTTGGATACATAATAGCCACGAGTACACTTTGTGGGTTGAGCATTGAGTTAGATAACTTTTAGTTCTTATATATAACCAGATAACTACTTAACATTGACATACCACAATTAACATGCCTGGTATACCAAACTTAACATATAATGACACCGTTCACATTTTAAATCACAAAAGATTTTCCACATGAGGGTATTTCATGTCAGAGTACGGCAGATTATCAAAAGTTCATCTCACATAGTGTGAGCCATCAATCACCAGTTATATAATTTTTAGATTTTGCTGGTTCAACTGGGTGATGGCCAATAAATCACTTATTTTTTACTCCCAATTCACACCGAGCCTTAATGTTATTTTTCTTCTGTTCGCTCTACCTTGACAGGCGGTGAGCAAATTTTTCCCAGTCCAATTATGTTAAATATAGCTAAGCGCAAAGATAGCTGGTGATACGTGCTGATACCAAAATAATATAGTGATGACTCCATGTTTTATAACTTTCAGGCAACCTTTGATGGATGAATAACTGGCAAAACATATCAACGGCCATTACAAATAGTTGTTGACTCACCAGTGTGGAAGAACAAGTAACCAAATTTTGGATGATGTGTGACACCTCAAGTATTTTCGGAATTTTCTCATAGGCCATACTATAGGTTAATCAACCGTTCCACCAACAACACATCTTTTTCTCTTAGTTTTCCCCATGTTTGTGCTTATCCAACTTCCAGTTATCTATAGCTTATGGTGATCTGAGTATGTCTATTCCAGAAATAACAAGCAATACTAAAGTATGTAGAACATAATTTGGAAGGAACAGATTATTTAGTAGGTCTGTCACACTAGGGAACATTTATAACTCCCATTGGCTATGACCCTGACCCCTCAAACATCTCCCTCATAGTTACCTCCTACCCATCATAACGGTACCCCGTCCCTTGTCAGAATCAACCGAGAAATAAAGAAATTGTTTCCTTTAAAAACTCCCGAAGGTTTTTAACTCTGTATAAAACTCAAAGAGTTGTACACATAACATGTCGGAGCTACCCCGACTTGGAATAACCCCGGCCCGCTATAGGCCTTTAGGGTCTGCATAGTTGATTGTAAAGTGGTTATATATAAATACGGGGTAAAGTTTTCCTCAAAGTATTTTGGTGTCGGGGAAACCAGGATATCAACTAGCCGATGTATAAAGAATCAACATAGTGAAGATAAAAGTAAGAAAGTAAAGATAAAAATAAGGAGCTGCGACTACGGAGTTTTTATCACGGTGAACAGACTTATGACTTTTTCTTTGTGTGATTGGCCAGTGCGGGTATCGATATACTGTCCCATTTGTTTGACGGTTCATTAGATGGAATTACTTCTCATTAATGGTTATGTGTAACATTGTGAGTGAATTCTTTGTATTACTATATGTGATTGGCCCATCCATTGTAGAAGTTTAAGTGTTTCTGTTGGCCTCTTGTAAACAGAGAAGCCATAATTTGCTTAAACAAAGATAGTGCGTTCTTGGATTTTACTTTTACTAATTTCCATGTTGCTAAGTAGAGTTTAAATGATAAAGCGGTTTATTCATGTAACTTTGCGTAGTTTGAGTCGAGGTCTCTTCTATTTGATATGAATTGTGGAGTAGACCCTGTGGAGGAGTGATACCAGCCCTACTTTAACCCATGGGGCTCCCTTTACAAAGTAGACCCTGTGGAGTATTGAGAGATAGCCAATCACTATTGATGTTGGTCCTTACAGTTACAGCTGTGTCAGTCAGAGGAGTGCAAAGTTACTCTACCACTTTATTCTATTAATTAATTTCAAGATAAAACAAGCTACTGGTGGGTCAAGTAAAACCTAGTTGAAGATGCAATCTCTTTAAATGTTTGATCCACAGAGTTGTCATAAATAAGAATTGAGGCTATAGACTGGCATGTAATGAAATAATTGTTTCAATTCCATGGAAGTACAGCTAAAACTGACTATTCATATCTTGTGACAAACAGAAATCTACATACACTATGTTATACAGGGTTTCATCATTAAACACCACTGGTTGCTTTCTGAAAAGAACGTAGAGCTGTGTTAGTAACTTTTCCAAACACTCAGTGTCCGTTGTACACTCGCATGGCAGTCACTGTTTCCTTACATCCCCTTTTAGTTGAGAAAATCATCTGAGATGAGTTGAGAATGAAACAGATTGAGTGAGCTTTCAGAAACAACCAACTCCAGAATATGGCTGTTAGTCTCAGTATCTGTCTAACTACATGAAGAAGGAAGGTGGGGCACCAGGGAAGGTTGTGGGTGAGTAGTAGAGTAGCCTAGGTGGTGGGTTGAGGCACGCAAACTAGGTGAGGTGGTGTAAAGGGGAGGGAGCTAAATTAGAGGGGAGATCAAAGGAATAGGAGTTAATCACAGTGTATATGTCTACACCAAAGTTAATTTACTGTTGCTTAACACATTGAATGTTTAACTTCATAGATGAAAAATTTTAATGCTTATGTTACATATTGGCTGAGCAAGTGACTGACTAGTAAGTCTGAATAAGTCACCAACAATGGTTTATTGTATTTGGTGATTTATATCTCCGTAATTAGGCATAATCTACTGCATGGTAAACTATGCAAGCAATACTTTGCATTTTCAATATTATTAACTGAAGCTTTCGTTAGCTCAAATGAATGATATGAGGCTGGTAGTTGATGTACCATTTAATAACCCTGTAGTTGCTAACACTGTCATGTGAGCGCTGTGTTTCCTATGGAGAAAGTATTTTTCAAGCCAAGTTAATAGTTAGTAGTTTTTTGCTGCCATACATAGTCACAGTGTAGAATTATCATTCTGCTTAACTCAAATTACTCTCAAAATTTAAATGCTATTGACATCTTTAACTGAAGCGTAAAAATAAAAACCGATGAAATTCTCACTGGAAAATGTTAAAATGGCTAGTTTATTTCATACAATGCAGTTTATTTTAGTTTTTCTACACACTTGTCTCACAATTATATGGACCAGCAAAAACTAGACATATATAGACTTGGTTTGAAAAGTAAATGGTTTGATAACATTGATTCATAATCTGCAAAAAATTTATCCTAAGTGGATTTATGTAAAACTAACAACATCAAGTTGATGGCAACATTAAAACAATCGATCTGGTAAAATAAATCGAAGAAATATAAATACTATCATTAAATAATCATAAGTTTGATGCAACAGTCCAAACCCCATTTGATCTGCTTGCTCGAACAGGCAATGCAACTGTTCTAGGAGGTTCTGGACTCTCAACTTGAGGTGCCGGAGCAGTGTTTTTTTTTCTGCAGCATCTTTGAAACAAGAGTTTCACATCATTCTGTAACAAACCAGCTTTAAGATGAGACTGGAGGCGCAATATATGTCAGAGAACGATTGGATATTTACTGGTTAATTGTGTCTGAAAGAGTTGATGAAGAAACGGAAATGATGTTTTCTGAGATTTTAGGACAACATGGTTATATATCAAGGAATAACTAAGTTGCTCAAATGCATAAATGTGAAACTTGATGAATACAAGTTTTGTAACAGAAGTCTTAAACCCTATAATTCAGGTTTGAATTACTGCAAAATTTCTCTTTTTTATTTTGTTCTGTTCCACATATAAGTACATAAACTGGAAAGGATAGAAATTGGGCACCTCAAACATTAATAAAACAACTGGAAGAAGGAGGGGGACTAACAAAGAACAATAAGACAAAAAATGGTGGAAAGGATAATAAATATGAATATGAAGTAAAATATAGATCAAAGTTGAACGAAAGTTGAATATAATAGGTAGTACAGTATTTCAAAAGAACAGGAAAGTTGTGCAGGTTGAGAATAATGAAGGGATTTGTATGAAAGTGGAGCAAAAAGGGGCTTGATAAAAAGAAACAAAAATTGGTGAAAAAACTGAAAGAATGATCAAGTAGACATTGCTGTTACAGTGATAGCAGTTTGGGACAGTGAGGAGAGAAAAATGAAGATAAAAGTCGGACAGAAAATATGACAAATAAGAAAATTGAGGAAAAATAGAAATGAAAAAATAGAAAACAAAGAAGTTCACGGGCAGCAAAACTTGGCTGAGAGATAAAGTGGCAGGGAAATGACATGGATGGTAGGAAATCGAAAAACACCTAAAAGCAAATGAAAACAAATACGTATACAGTAATGACTATGGTACTCACTCTGAAGTATTTGTTGAAGATGAAATACACAATTGGTGTAGAGAAAGCGTTGGTACATAATACTGCTCCAAAACATACCTTCATGCCAAAGCCCAACTCATCATGACCGGCACGAACTACGATTATGGCGTAATATAACGCTCCAGGAACCAGAGTAGCTACTGTAAGAAATGCGTCCACCGCCAGCATCATCTGAAGCTAAACATAAAGTTCAAGAGTTTACTGTTTGCTTGAAATCACACCCTTCTGAAACTTGACCAACAATAAAACAAATATTTATTACTGAACCAACAACCCATAAAACAATGCTTCATCTTCACATTAAAGTTATACTCGACAGAGCTACAGCAACTATTTGTGGAAGTTGTGAGTTTACTAACCTTATTTATGGATTCACTTCCTCTGCTAGTCGAACAATGCACCACATTACTTCTTTTTCTCATACACAACTTGATAGAGATCAGAGTATAAGAAACAACAATTATTGCTACTATCATCAAAAACACTATTGAATCTAGCCCAAAAAATATAAAACCAATTGGATTTGAGCCAGTGCTACAAAAAATTGAACCTTCAGGCCCTAAACTAGTAAAATAGCTCACACCCGCAATTTCAGGCAAAGATGCACAAACCCAAATTGCACCCACTACTACATATCTGTGAATGTTTCTGTATTGAGAAGCTCTGAATGGAAAATATATAATAACAAATCTCTCAAGACTGATGGCAGCGTTACATAATGGACTAGCATGTACAGCTGAACTACCCATAATAGAAAAAAAGCTACAAAGTACAAAGTTTTCTGGGAATGTGAGTATTAGTGTTTCAATTAAAACTAAACTTGGGTAGAAAGCAGCCATTAAACAATCTGCTACAGCTAAGTTTATTAGCTGTATTTTAACTGACTGGTTAATATTTCTACCAAGTACAATAGCTAGTATTGTTATGATGTTTAATGTCACTCCAAAAACCGATGTGAAAATGAAATAAGCTTCTATAGGATAAGTATCTTGACTTGTAGGGATGTAGAAAGAGTCAAAGAAATAGTCTCTGCGGGGATAGTTTGAGCTGAAAGACTCATTTGCCGAGTAGTTCTCACGAGTTTTTGTGAAGTTAAAATCCAGCTCAAACCCTGTAGTTGACTGATCCATGTGCGTACCTTGTGTGTTACGAATAAATTAGTGAGTAGTACCTTAATCCGCTCACTATTGATGACTGAATAACCAGTTCTACAATTGTGAGCTAATATATTGCATTCAAGCATTCATATCTAAATTTACATTTTAATTAGTACTTAGATGACACATATGTGAGTCATTAATCAAGTTAACTCTCGAGTAGAGAAAATCTACTTTAATCTTCGAGGTATCAAAGCAGACAAGTATATTCTAAGCTCTCCTTTTCTTTGCTTCTCTATTTTGGGCAACTTTTATGTCATTTTTTGTTAGCTAAAACTGTTGAGATCTGATTATTTAAACTTGAAAAATTAGACATTTGTACAGCAATTTTTACTTCTCACTGTATTGACATTTAGGCATCAGCCCACTTGGGATGCAAAACAAATACACAGACAGAAGGATGGCAGGCATATACACACATACACACATCCAGGCAGTCATGGAGACAAATACAAAAGTTTTCTGCTATCCCAAGTGAACTGATGCCTAAGCCGCTACGCAGTGATAATAAAAGTTGCTGTATAAAGGTACCGATGGATGACCCTAATGAATAGCTGGGGTTTAAATTTGATATTTGAACTCAAACTATAAGTTTTGGGGTTTTTAAGGATTTCAAGTGTTCCAAACAGAATTAATTCTAGTGATGAACGTGTTTTGATCCAAGGTTTCCATAACAAAGGATATGGAAGTTACCAAACTATAATGAGGTGCATAATAGATTGTGAATCTGAATATCATTGGTTGGTTTTATGTTGCTCGGGGTTGTGCTTTTTCGAACAAATGAAGTAAACAGCAGTGAGTCTGCAGTGTGAGTAATTGCTTTTGTCATTCTTTGATAATTAATTACATACAAATTAGGTATTTTTCTATTTATTGGTGCAGATACTTTAATGGGTTAGGTAACTTGTACCTGGTAAATACTATAATGCAAAGAAAACTAGTAATTACAATAATGGTCGTTTCTAATAATAATTATTATTAATTACAAGAAGTTAGCAATCAAATTTGCTTACCAAACAGCATTGAAAATATATAATATGATAGTAGGAACATAGCAGCAGAAGTGCAGCAAAGTTGGGATTTGGATTTGGGCAATCTATGGACAGGATAACTCCAAAAGAGACCACATCATAACGAAGGATATTTTGCTAACAGTATGAGAGCAGAAACTCGCTTACCTTATGTCGGTCACTCTTACTGACATTTAGTTTTCTAATTAATTGCATGATAATGAATGATGAAACAAAATTATATAGGATTAACGTTTGTGTTGAGAGTGTTTAGACTTTGGAAATGCAGTTTTTGGGTCGACATCAAAAGTTAATATGATAAAAGATATACCTACATTCTTTCATTGACTAGTTATCGAAAAAGTTGCTTATGCATCGTCAACAATACAGCTGCTAAAATAAATGTTGGATCTACAAAAGTAGCGATATACCAGAAGTGGAAAAGTTTTATCATAATTTTCCAAATGACTGACTAGCATATTCTGTGTTTAAACATGAAGAATTATTGGAAGAGCATTTGCTATTTCTTAAAAATTTGTTTTGTACAGAATTATTTTTTAGAATGAACGAGTAGCGCAAGACTACTCGTAATAAGAATAAGTTGATTTTGTTTTCAAAAAAGTATAGTAACTCTGTCGTGGTCAACAGAATGCAATTCTCTGCATTATCCGCCACAATTATGTTTACTTGGAACTGTGCCATAAGCTTGCCTGATAAGCTCGAAAGATAGCGATATTGAAACAATGATCACTAAAGCAAAAAGCTTAACTCAAACTGCTCACTAGATGTCAATGGAACCAATTACGTATTGTAAAATAATTTCACTGCGACCTTCACCAAACAACTACTAGAGAGAGCAGAGGGTTTGAGATAGACGACAAGTATAGCACTTGTCTCCACCCCTGTACTACTACTAGTCTAGAGAGCACTACTGAAGTAGGGTTAGTGTCTCCAATGACTGTGCGTGTCACCGGGTAACACAAGTTCTGTCATACGCTTGATCAAGCAACCTGTCAAACTAATAACAACTGATATAAATATAAATCTCTTTATTATGCATTCACACAAACAATGTCACAGTACAAATGGATGCTAATGCCTAAAAATTAAGGCTGTTGAAAGATTAGCCACTCTAATCGCAATTAATCTTTGTAGAGATTCAGGTTAATCTGTGATTAATCTGACTTTTATTCTTGTTTAATTTTTACTTGTGTTAATTATGCTTCTATTCGTGACATTTATTGCAACATGCAGCCTGTTTCACATAAATTTGTCATTAGTTTTTAAGTTGTCTGTCTTGCTACATGTCCAGTAACATGACATGGAATTGTAAAGTTGTTCTGCTGCGACATTACTGTAACAGCTCATACATCAAACATAAAACATCAATAAGCACTCATATCACATTCCAGTTGGCAAGAAGTAAAGGTTGGTTAAATTTTCATTTTTTGTGCATGTATGTATGGCAATTTATGAAACAGTGAAAAATCTGTAAAATGAAAACATCCAAATGTTGGAAGTCACTCACAACAGTATCTACAGCCAGTGAAAGAACAGTAAAATAATAAAATATAAACATTCAATGTGGGAAGTCCATTACAACAGTATCTACAGCCAGTGAAATAACAGTAACTAAAATAATAAGGCTGATAAATCTGTGAAGTGCTGCCGCATTAATTCGACGTCGACCTATCAGCTCCAAATAAATTTATTTATTTTTAGATAATAAATAAATAATTATATTTTATAAATTATTTATTTAATTCTGTATATACAAATTACATAATTTTCAATATAATTTTTTAATTTCATAATAAATGTTTTATGATTGATTCACACAATGCTAACGCTGAAATCTATGCATGGGGCAGTATTTCTTTTTTCGTTACCGTGAAAAGTGCAGAGTTGCTTGAAGTGTAAACAATTATTTTTTTAATCGCGATTAAGAGTATTGTTCACGCTAATCTCATAAATTTAATCAATCGCGTTAATCTTATAGTTAACACGACTTTTCAACAGCCTTACTAAAAACATATAAGAAAAACTATGCCAATGATGGTGGCTAAATCACAGCGCTCTGATTGGCTAGAATAATCAGCCCATACAACAAAATAACAAGTTGATGCATAATAATATATATAAGTAGATAAGCAGATGTATAAAGATACAGTAGTAGTAATGTAGGAGCAGATCTCGATAAATAATGACCTGTCAATATACCCCAAAAAACCTTTTAGATTGTTAGGTTTGTTGTATTGTTTACAGACCTGCCAAAGATGTATTTGCTAGTTTTTATGTGATTTTTTGTTAATATAATATGTATATGCATAGGAAAACAGATCTGCTAATATGTTACATTGTTGAAATTTGCACAGAACTGTAAGATATTTATTGGTTTGTTATTTGCTTATGCCGGAGGTTTCCCTCCCGATTTAGATGGTGATTGACACATGCCCTTTGTCTGTTTACTCTAGTTTTGGTAGTGAGTTAGGCATTATGTTTATTTTATTAAAACGGAAATAGTGAGCATAATAAAGTATACAATAATAGTGTAAGAAGCCTAGGTAAAATGTATAAGAATTGTAATAAAAAGTAAATACTAGTAGCATATAATGAGTAAGCGTAGACTAACTAAAATTTTGGTTTGTTAGTAAACAGTTCGAGCACAATTTTACTAATCAACACATTGCTATATTTAGTAGACTTTCACTGATACTTGAATGATATTAGTGTGTTCTTTTAGATTCCCTTGGCAGCTTTATCTTTTTTGTTCCTAAAACAAAAAATTACTTGATAAATAAAGTATTACTACTAAGTTGAGATGAAGTATTATTTGCAATTGATAGATTATATTATACAGAAAATATAAATCACTCACCGAGTTGTATTGTTCGTCTTGAACTCATCCATCACAATTCTTGTCTCATAGTTTAGGTTCTTCCAAATTGGTAGAAGCGACGCTTCCTGCTCAAAGGATTAACACCCAGTTTTTGAGAAGCACATCCGCGGCAAAGTGTTTCAACTTTTCAAACTCATCGGGTTTGTTGGTCATGTTTCGCGCTGCTTCCGTCAATTGCATTGGTGTGAATGCAACGATGTCGTGTCGAAGGTTCCCAAATCCACTAACTCCTCGATTTCGTAAGAGGATAAATCCTGTTTCAATTATTTTTATGTCAGCAGAGTGTTTTCGAGAATGTACAGAACCCCCATCATTAATCCATCATATTACAAGCATATGTAGCTCACTAGTAGTGAGTTCATAACCATTTTTCTATTAGGTAAAGTTAAATGATGAACTACTTGAAGAGAATCAAAACTGATTAGACTATCGACTGAAACTTGAGACAAGCTTGATAAGTATCATGTTGAGTAACTGAGAAGGTGTGTTGTTTCTTATTAACTTAGCTAGTTGTTTAGCGTTTTCAGCAGTTATAATAGTGGGAAATCTGATTGGATGAAAGATCGGTTGCTTTTCCTGATCGAAACCCGTGAAGGTCACCAGCCTTGGCACATTGAGTTGCAATGGTTCTTACTTGTCGCCTTCCTTTTTATTCACCATAGATTTGACTTCACGTCTGTTACCAAATGTTTTGACATTATAGTGAATAATGAATAAGTTTTTAGAAACATCCGCGACTGGTGTTTCAACGTAAGTTATCTCGAAAAGCAATGGTGTTGCATTTAGGTGAGGTGGTTGAAACGTTTCAATCATTATTCTTCTATTTATGAGGCAAGAGTTCATTATACCGGCAGCGTTTTTTGCCAAGCAGCAAAGGTTTGAATTAGAAGGATCTTTCGGAGCAAATGTGCAGTGGAGTATTTTGGTCAAAGTATAGTGGGACTCTTCCTTGGTATAGACGACGCAGTGGAATACTCTTTGTCCTCATTGGGATATGGTTCGAACGTTGAAAAATTGTCTGTTCTGATGTCATCATCCTTATCCATAGTATTGAGTGAGAAGTTGAACTGGAAGCAAAACTAAAACTAGATAATAGTACAGTTTGATTTGATAGAATCAGCAATGTAAAAAACCGATATTTTAATATAAAAACTAGTCAAGTACCAAGTAAAAAATTATAACCCAGAAAATAACTCCCTGATACTTCACAGCACAAGTAGTTAAGTTTTACCAAAAAATGTTAAATAATAATTTATTAATTTTCACCTTATTGTTGAGAGTCCTCTTAATAGTTGTAGTAGATGCTGTGTAGATGTTGTTCCTTTGGATGATGTTGGTGGAGTGAATGATTTTTGTGTAAAAACAGTACTTCTTATATAGTCAAAGCTGCATTGATTGACTTAAGCAGAAGTCCTACTTGTCCGATAAAATGCTGTTTACTTTGCCTGAAAATCACTTTTCAATACATAAGAATTTTTGCGTGAAGAACAATTTTCTTCACGCTAAAACTCCTATATGTTATAAAGAAATTTTTGCGCAAAAGATTTGACTTTTTGTGCAAAAAGCCTTTATGATATATAAAAATCTCCAAGCAAAACAAAAAATTTTTTGCGCGAAAATCCTTGTATGCTATAAAGAGATTTTTGCTCGATGTAAACAACATTCTTCGGACAAAAAATGTTGTTTTTTTGTGCGACAATCTTATTATAATATATTTTCGCGCGAAGAAAATTTTTTTTGCACGAAAATCCTTATATGCTATAGAGGGATTTCTGCTCAAAAAATAGAACACTCTTCGCGCAGAGAATGTTGGTTTTTTTTGCGCGAAAGTCCCTTTATAGTTTATCAGGATCTTCAACTTGAGTTCTGATAAAGGATTAGAACATGCCTATGCTAAACACTTCAATAATTTTTACTGCACAGATTGCAAGCAGCATGCACATATGACAAAAACAGTGAGTTCAACAACTTAATTTGTCTTGTCTACAGGTAGGGGTAAAACTGCCGAAGAACAGAGCAATTGTCCATAATCAAATCCAAACTTTCAATCATTGAAAACAACAATTGGAATCCCCTTTCTACACTCGTACAATGGATGGGCCAATCACATATAGGAATACAAACAATTTACTTATAACTTTACACATAATCATTAGTGATTAGTAATTCCATCTAATGAACCGTCAAAAAAATGGCACAGTCTATCGATACCCGCACTGGCCAATCACACGAAGAAATAGTCATAAGTCTGTTTATAGTGATAAAGGCTCCGTAGTCTGAGGTCCTTTTTATCTTCTCTATGTTGATTCTTTATACTTTTGCTAGTTGATATCCTGGTTTCCGGGGCACCAAACTACTTTACAATCACATATGCAGACCCTAAAGGCCTATAACGGACCAGGGTTATTCCAAGTCGGGGTAGCTCCAGCATGTTCTGTATACAAATCTTTGAGTTTTATACAGAGTTAAGGACCTTCGGGAATTATTGAAGAAAACAATTTCTTTATTTCATAGTTGATTCTGGCCAGGGACGGGGGTACCGTTATGATGGGTAGAAGGTAACTATGGGGGAGATGTCTGAGGGGTCAGGGTCATAGCCAATGGGAGTAATAAATGTTCTCCAGCGTGACAGACCTACTAAATAATCTGTTCTTTCCAAAATATGTTCTACAAACTTTAGTATTCCGTGTGGTGGCTGGAATAGACGTACACAGCTCACCGTGAGCTATGGACAACTAGAGGTTATATAAGCACAAACATTAGAAAAACTGTGTTGTTGGTGTGATGGTTGATTAATCTATAATGTGGCCTATGAGGAGATACCAAAAATACTTGAGGTGTCAAGCAACATCCGAATATGGTTTACTTGTTCTTCCACACTCGTGAGTCAACAACTATTTTTAATGGCCATTAATATGTTTTGCCAATTATTTATCCATCAATGGTTGCCTGAAAGTTATAAAACATAGAGTCCTCATTATATTATTTTGGTATCAGCATGTATCACCAGCTATCTTCTCTGCGCTTAGCTATATTTATCATAATTGGACCAGGAAAAACTTGCTCACCGCCTGTCAAGGTAGAGTGAACAGAAGTAAAATAACATTAAGGCTCGGTGTGAATTGGTAGTCAAAAATAAGTGATTTATTTGCCATCACCCAGCTAAACCAGTGGAATCTAAAAATTATATAACTAGTGATTGATGGCTCACATCACGTGAGATGAACTTGTGATAATCTGCCGTACTCTGAATGAAATATCCTCATGTGGTAAAGTTTTTGTGGGTTAAAAGTGAACGGTGTCATGATACGAATTATTACTTAACATAAATTATCGTAATACCGGCTTTGATAGTGCATGTAAAGTTTGTTATACAAGGCATGCTATTTGTGATATGTAAATTATAAGTAACTATCAGGTTATATATGAGAAATAGAAGTTATGTAATTCAGCGCTCAACACACCAAGTGTACCCGTAGGCTATTATGTACATATATCACTTCTATTCTCGTTGCTACGATTCTGTGCAATTTTTTTAGCAAACCAAAAATAACATTAATATGTATAACTGTGATGATGTAGTGTAACATTGTAGTAGCAACCTGTACAGTTGTATTAATGGCTGTGTACAACTGGGCAAAACTTTTGTAAGACTGTGGTATTGCTGTGTACACGTGTAGTACTGTAGTACATAAATGTATTACTGCTGTACATAATTGTAGTTTGTTCCAATTGTAACATTGTAGTGCACACATTTATTGTTGTAAAGTACAATGAGAATTCTACTATGTTCAACAGTGGCATTGTTATAACTATAGCATTGCTAGGTGCAATTGTAATATTGTTGTATTAGGGTCGTATACATTTGGAGTTTTTTTGTGTATGATCCTAGTAGAAGTGAATTGTTGTTCTATCCATCTGTGATAATGTTGTGACAGTTGTAGCATTGTTTGGTTCAGTAGTTATGGTTGTGTAATTTTTTAGAATTGTTGTGTACCATCGTCGTATTTATGTTTAAAACTGTAGTGTTGCTGTGGACAACTGTGGTGCTGCTGTGTGCAACTGTGTTATTGCTGTGGGCAATTGTTGTATAGTCGTGTATTTTTGTAAAAGTGGTCGCGTAAGCTGTAGTATTGCTTTGTACTAAACTATTATGGTTGTGTATATATGTAGTATTGTTATGTAGAACTGTAGAGTAGTAGTATAAAACTGTATTATTGCTGAGCATACCTGAAGAATTGTTGCATATAAAGGTATTGTTGTGTATAACTGTAGCATTCTTTTGTAATACTGTAGCATTCTTGTGTAAAAAGGTTGTTTTGTTGTTTACATTGGTAGTATGTTGTGTAAACCTGTAGCATTGTTGTGTATAGCTGTGTTATTGTTCTGCACACCTGTAGTATGTTTGTTTCCAGCAGCAGTATTGTTATGTACATTTGTAGGGCTGTTGTGTACAACTCTAGCATTGTTGTGTACAATTGTATTGTTGTTTTATATATCTGTTGTAACATTTAGTGGCTTTCTGTGTCATGACTTCGTAGCACTACATCGTAACGCCACGGGTTTTCCCCCTGGGAAATGGGTACGTCGCTACCGCTGTCGTGACGATTTGGCTCTATTCCAAGTCGCTACTAAGCAGCGACTTATAATAGCACCAGACCAATGGTAATGGTAATGGAAAAAGGGAATGCTGTAGCACCACTGGTTTGTACAAGTTTGTACTGAATTTCCAGGATCATTTGCAGTCAAAATAATTAAATTATTTGAACAGACATTTCAATGATCTGAGACAGTTGCCTTACAAGACCACTTATAATAAGAAAAAAATGATGCAGAATAAATGTTCACAAATATATGTCTGTGTTTCCATTTCATATAATTTATCTTTTTCCCCATTTCAGAATTTGATAATAATAAAATTTGAATATTAATAATAATAAATACTCAATTGCACGTAGTTCAATAATAATAAAAATAAATAGTCATTTTAAGTTTAATAAATCAGTTAAACCTTAAACAAGCACTGCTGCTTCAAAATTTTATTTGTGGAGTATGTAATATTGGATGAAACAAACTTAAGAAGAGTGTTTAAAACTAAAATTTTGTTGAAACAATTTTCCTTGATACAGCTCCACTCATTGACTAATAAGCTCAAAGTTGCTGTTGATTTGCTAAATAGGGTTCATGACCTTTGGGCCTACTGTATTTCTGGCTTATGGAAAACAAGGTGGCTCATCTTATTGAGAAGCACTGAGCGATGACATCATTAGGTTGTGCTACGACGTCGTGATATGGAAAGCCACTAATTGGGACAGTTGTAACATTTCGTGAACAACTGTATTACTGATGCGCACGTGTAGGTACATAAATCGATTGCACAAAACTTATGTTTTTACCAATCTTTCGAAAGACAAATTACAGCTAGTATTATATCTTTGGTTGGTTCTGGAAAACTCAACTTGCATACTTTATAAAGTCAACATCAGCAAGGTATCTCTCAGATTCCTGTATTCTGTAAACCGTTAAACCTTACCTTACTAGGAACTTGAGATCTCAACATTTCAACAATAAACTCAGTCCATATATACAAGCAGCTTAGTTTTACTTTGTACAAGAAAGACATTTTAAATCTTACAACACGAGCAACGGCAGTAATGATTGGAGCAATTCTTAAACAACACACACTTTTATTAATTGCATGATTGGATGTAGTACATAAAATTTTATCAATGCACAGCTTTCTTATTTGCAGTTTTTACGACACAGAATTTGGTTAATTGTTTTCTACAAACCCTAATTAAAATCATTTTGCATCTCTGAAAACAAGTTCATTCTATTTATTATTTGTTAAATGTGTGCATTAAATTAATCATGAAAAAATTTCTGGAGATTTCCAAAAGCTAGTTTTTCAATCTTAACCGGTATCAAACCAGTCAACTAGTCATAACTTTTCGACCACTGCTGGTATCACCTAGCTCACAGATCATCTAACAATAATGTCCAAATGTAAAAGATTTGCGCCCCACCTTCACCGACAGTACTAGAGATTTTCCACTGAAGGCAGGGTGCTCACTGCCATCTATTATAAACTCTGTGAAACCATGTCAGGGAGAAATCCGAACCGTATTCTAGCTGCTATTGTCAGTATGGCATCTGGTAGTAGAGCAATTCAACAGCAGCTTAGAGCACAGTCTAAGAGCATTCGAGACATGTTCATCGAACAATGGACAAAATATAATAGATGTTTGTAAATTATTACGCCACGTATCAAACGGAACATTAGTTTAAAACATCATAGTTTTTCAATAATAAAATAAATACTTACAAATTACCAAAGAAATCATTAAGAACACAACTCCCAATTTTTAAATAATGCAAAAAGATAAATGTGTCATTGCTATAAAACAAAACTGTTTGTAAAGCCGCCCTTTTTATTTAGTATATTTCTAGCCATCGTAAGTATTTCTTATTATTTGAGAGTAACAAGAGTGGTGTATGAAAATGAATTGGTAGACTCGCTTGTTACAATTTATTTATTATTCAGTTTCATTCCTACAAACAATGTACATAAATGATGGTTGATTATTTTTTTATTCGGTGAGCTACTTTTTGTTGGCTCTGAGTTCCGAAAAAGGATTATTTATTTAATAACTTTATTGGCTATCTGATTATTTTTACTGCATTTTGTTTGACGAATATCAGTCGGGAATACTCTTTCTGAAACAAAACTCTAAGCCTTGGTGCTTGGCAATGCTATGGAAAGGTACTGCTACTACTCTAATTATATCTGATTTATCAACACGAACATTGCTATATGTATAAAGAAATATATTCTAGTTAGCAGTTGAGCATACGGCGCTGCAATTAGCTATAAACAAGCAGTGGGATACTAAGGAGGTAGATGCTCAATCCATTTCAAGTTCCTCAACTTCATGATGTCCATCTTTAGGTACAAATTGAGCTAGGTTTAGTCTGCTGAGTATACATGCCACTCTGCTAGGGAAACCCTCTTCCTCTCCACCATAAATGCCACCCGCATACTGGTGCGGCCATAGTATAGTTCCACTACGGCAACTCTCTCTCGTTCTTACTCACTACTGATGCGTCTCTTAGCTATGCACACAACACAACTGATAGCTTGTGTCCACTATGCAAATCTATTATACATATATATATAGCTCATAATAACTACTTGTGAACAAAACTACTATTTATTTGCCTGATGCACTATCACGAGTTGGTAATTAATATCATGTACGCAAAATAATTAATTTTATCAATATTGTGTTACTTTGACCATGTGCTTATATTTAAAATATGTTTGACTCATACCTTAACTCTGAGTAGTTCTCTCATTGAGCGCTGTAGTACTGTTGCAAAAGTTATTTTGTAACAAGCCAATCACAATATGTCTTTTGGGGTCAATGCCACCAAAGTCAGGAGCTAGAAGAAACTAATTGCAAATGACAACTCTGTTATAATGTTGTATTGTATGTTTCAAGAAATAGCTTTCACATCTCTATAAATTTTACAACTTCAAATCAACTTCAGAAAACAATCAATATTATTATTCAGTGGTTTTCAAGTTGTTTTTCATCAAAATACCAGTATCTGATATTTAATTGTAATTCTAAAAACAAACAACTGCAGAATTATAGTTTTGGCAAGGTTTGTTTTATCTCCAAATATGAAAAGTAATAGTGGTACTGGTAGTAGTTTTAAAACAAGAAAAATTAATTTGTAAAGAAAAATATGAACTGTTTTGTTACACTTTGATCAAGAAACTGTATCCAATAAAAGCAGGAGTTCTTATAATTGAACCTATACCAAAAACTGAAAAATAACTGCTCTAGAAAAAGCTAGGAAAAAGTTATTGCTTTGTAATGAACTTATTCTTGGCAATCACAAAAGCTTTTGCAAAAAGCTACCATCTTGGAACCAGACTTTTATGCAAAGAAGTTAAATTTTAGAAATCTTGCATCATATTTCCATAAAAGTGGTTGCATAACTGGTAAAAAATGATTCTTGTTTAGCACTGACTGCAAATCTAGAAACTGTCCCACTAGTGAGAGGGCAGTTTTTTAAATGCAGCAAAATAATTTTTAAAAACTGAGATTCAGTCAAAATTAGGTTTTGGAAACACATTCTTGGCTTTATGTGAGTGCCTTCTACAAAACAACAAGTAAAAGTTACATTGTACGCCATATCATTGACCTCAAAATGGAGCTACTCCACAGAGGGGCTCCAAAGTTTTAGTGGAGAACACAACTTTCACTAAGTATAACATCTCTAAGTGCTATGATACCATGTAAACATTTCAGCTTAACCAAACTCTAGAACACTCAACTGCGGAAGAAGCTACCATTGGAAGAGATGACTTAGTAAATTATGCTCTCAACTATAATCCAAATAAAAGGGGTCCTGTTGCCTCTAAATGAGAATCCTTCCTTGTTTTTCTCCAACATTTGTGTTTCCCCTTTGTGTCAGAGCCAAAACTCAATTAGTTAAACAGTAACAATTTGTTGCAGCAGGAATGGGCAACTCCAAGAAATAGATAGCAAGTCATTTGCCTATTTCTGAGTTTGTTCTTGAACTGTAAGGAAGTAGTTTTATTGATATGAGAATAGAGGAGAGCACTTGTGGTGAGAATTGGTACCCAATTATCCGTCTCTTGCCCTGAAGCCTGCTCCCTCATCCTCCCCAACTACAACTCAATAGTATGGCCTGGTCAACTTCCTCTCCCTTCTCCCTAGCTGCCCGATTCAATGGTACCTTCAGTAAGTAATACTATGCACCCCCTTCCAATAAGATACCTCCCAAATCCAAGCACAACGGAATCCACACAGACTGAGTCTCCACCTCTTCCCGCTGCATCCCCTCAAGTTTTAGTCCTCTATTGCAAGTTAAACCTCTCTCCTTTTCGCCTTTCTTTGCCCCCCTCTTTTTTCTTTATCCAAATATTGGTAGATACTGACAATAACTCTACCCGAGTCGTCTCCCATTGGTAAAGTAACTCTGAAAGAAGTAGAAGATGCCCATGACCGGTATTTACTTACTCAGGACAGATGCACTGTAGAGCCAAGAATGGAACACCCTTCACAAGCTGGCACACTGGAGAACAACATAAGGACCAGTCTGATACGCCTGCTTACTGAGGAACCAATGAAAGTCGAGTATTTTCAACCACACCCCAACTTTATAAATATGAGTTTCATGCTTGTTATATTCAGTCGCTAGTTTACCTTTCGAGTGAACACATCTTACTTGTATTTTGTATGATTATACCATTATAGTTCTATATAAATATATATACACACTGTCATTGTTGATGGGTTGGGTTGGTTAACTTGGTAGCATCTGATAAATGGTGGGTAATTTGAGACTAGATTGAGCTGAGGTCTAGTGCAGGTCGAGTGTAGGTCATGTAAAAGTATAGTGTGCTAAAAACCTGCCTATTGCATTACTGATTAAGTTTACAGTGTTAAAACTTGAATAGCTATCCCCTCCACTGTACAACATCCTGTTTCCGGCCCAAATACAACGCGCAACATTTAGAGGATGCTAATAATCCCAATAACATATTTGGGAAACAAATGTAAAAGTTGCATTCAAGCTGCTGTAGGAAACTTCTGTGATAATAATCAGACAACAAACAACTACCAGCTCTGAATGCTAGATATAAGTTTTCAAAGAGTTTGAAGCTATTTGTGGAAGGAAATAGTAAGGTGATATAAGTGCGTCGAGTGGAGGGAGTGAAAGAATGATTGAAAAGAACACGATTGATGGTAAAATTTTATGACAGTAGCCTGCACATATTCTAGTGGAACCAATGTGTTGTAGAATGGCCTTTGATGACCAATTGATATCAGACCAACCTAAGTTTCTACTGGCACAGGAAATGCAGTAAAATTGAAAATAATAAATAGTGCAGCAGCTCAAATAATAACAATCAGTAACAGTACAGCACAAACCGGATGTACCACCCCTAGAGAGGCATCCCGGGCAAGCACCAATATGATATACTTAATGTTATACTTGCTATTTGATTCCTCGATAGCTATAATCTGTATCTGTATAATTTATTTACCTATACCATCATCATGTTAGACTAATGTACTAGGTAATTAGGCCAATAGCTTCATTTAACTTGCCCTATAAGTAGTAATATATGAGCAGATCTCCCTACCAAGTGTTTTTTGTGGGGTTAAAATCTGGATTGATGCAATGGGTTAGGGCGTTGAATGAATTCGCCGAGTTTATATTGTATTGTGGTAGATTTCAGTGCACTCTAGTAGTAAACAGGTAGTTTACACTAGAAACCTTGCGAAGCAATGCGCTAGACTTCTGCCCACAGCATTTGGTTAATAGCTGTTGGGTAGGAAGTCCTACTGTGCCGGTAGCATAGTAAGCAGGGCCGGTATTGACCCCTGCAGGGTCGGTAGTGACCTCTACCGACCCGGTACAGCTGTACTGGGCCGGCACAAGATGGCCCCCTTAGACGAGGATCTGCAAAGATGTCAGAGAACTTAGTCAAGGTCGTAAACAGGAAGTGCTTACCCCTAAAGTACCAACTTAGTGGACCTAATTCTATGTACAGCCTGGGAACCCTGTAGGAGCCGTCATTGGACAATTAGGAGAAAAGACTCCGCCCTTAGCCACTTGGCACCTCCCTTTATTATCTTGCATTGCATTGTGATTGGTTGAGTATTTATATAGTTAATGTAATTGGTTCATTTACTTCCTGTGCATTGTCTCTTATATGTTTTGTGTTCATTAGCTCTCCTATAAAAGGAGAGCTCCCACTGTTAATCTGTGCATTCATTTACAATGAGCCATGGCATATACTCTTATATTGCTAAACCCTAGAGGAATAATTACCCTCAGGACAGCTTAAGAATAAAGCCATTATAACAGACACTACTCGGTACTGTTTGTCTGAGCCATGGGCTCTTGCCTTACCGGGTAATTCGGTTGCCCTATACAGTTGTCACTGTCGGTCAGTACAGTGTCCCCTCTGGAGAGAGGTAGAATACTTGAGACTAGTGGATGTCCGTGGTAACAGACCGGAATCCATTACATTGGTGGCAGCAGTGGGATAAACGGTACCTTCCCACGCTGTGCTCTTTCACGCTACCCTCTGGCCCTGCGAATGCACTGCAGGCCAGCTACCACTGAAGAAGGAGAAGTGATCTACCGGGTGTAGATCTGGAGAGAGGAGGAGAAATTGATCTACCGAAGTAGTAGATCTGAAGAAGCAATTGACACAAGATACTACCGGATTTCTCTGCAGGTTCGTTTGAGTGCGCTCCGAACTGCAGCAGCTATACCGGCATAGTATCTACTACTAAAGGCTGTCTACATCAACCGTAGAGTTTGCTCCGTTTGCAGCAGTCCAGTACAGACGCTACCGTATCTTCTACAGGCTCGTAGAGTTCGCTCCGCCCTGGACATAGAGATACCGGCACTGTGCGAAAAGAAGAGAGAGTCGTGTATCCGCTATACAGACTCAGCTACCAGAGGTTATTCAGCTTGGAGTGCTACTCAGCTGGTAACAGTGACCCCGGCACTGTATCCATTTACAGTGTCACTACACTACTGCCTGTAGGCCCGTAGAGTTTCGCTCCGCCCTGCAGCAGTACAAGAAGTTTCGTAACCGTTGTTACAAGCGACAGAGTGTCGCTTGTACAAGCGACTGTCACAGTATCCATTGGACCAACCCCTAGATCTGCTAGAGCCACTGGAAACACAGCTACCGACCCAAATCTCACCTATACCGGCCCGGGATCCAGTTGTACTGACCATTTCTTAGATTTGAGTTGAGATCACTCCTCTATCTGCAAAGAATGGCCACCCAGAGAGCACGCAGCGCTGGTCGAGCACCCGCTGGCAACCCAGAAGCTACAGCTATTGATAGATTGACCGAAGCATTGACGGCTATGATGAGGCCCAACCAAGACAATGCACCAGCTAGGCTAAAGGCTCCGAAGTTCGACGGTGAAGGAGACGTCGAGTACTTCATCAGTAGATTCGTGGAGGTAGCCGAAATGAATGAGTGGCCAGAGAACACGGCCATGTTGTACCTGAGAGATGCATTACGAGGTAAAGCATTGGACTGTGGAAAGCCTCCACAACTGCAGGGTATCTTTGCTGCACTACGAGCACGTTTTGGGCTAACACCCAGGGAAGCTATGTCCCGGCTGACCAGCCAACGATGCCAACACAAGGCGTCGCTCCAAGAGCATGCAAGTGAAGTAGAGCGCCTAGTGCGCGTTGCTTACGCAGATCTACCTCACCGACCCATGCAGAGGATGATGCTGGACATCTTCAGTACCACAATTGGCAATGCTTACCTGCAAAGACACTTGTTGGCCATGCAACCCATTGACGTAGCTGAAGCAGTCAGGGCTGGCAACGAGTATATGCAGATAAAGACGCCGTTTGAAGAGCGCCAGACTCGTGTACGGCTGGTGGAAGAGGATACCGACGAGGAGGAAGAAGGACGAGAGACGGTGGCCAATAGCCCGTCCCCGCCTGTCTCCTCCACCGTTCCGGCGCAGCAACCCCACCACGCTCCCGCACCTGCAAACCCGGATCCCATGGCCACGGTTATGGACCGTCTGAAGCTTCTGACTGAAGAACTGCAGTCATTGACCGCAACCAGGCAGGCCGCTACCCTTCCACCGGTAGAAACGCTACCTACACCGGTAGCTGACTACGGTCGGACAACTCCTGACACCCCATACAGTCCTGGAACTCTGGAAAGGAGTGGACAGATCCCTAGGAGAGTGCAAGCAACCGTCCCACCATTGGAGCGACCCTATCAGGCCAGCTACTCCCTGGACGGAAGAGTGGCCGGTCAACCAGCAACCCTGTTAATCGATACGGGCTGCACAACTAATTTGCTGTCAAGATACTTGTACCAGCAACTGCCCGAACCAGTAAAAAACACATTGCAACATAGCGATGCGCATGGACTCATGGCTGATGGGTCAAGGCTCCCCTTTTTTGGTACACTACAAGTGGACTTGCAACTACAGGGACTGAAGAAAAGCGTTAACTTCGTCGTTAGCGACATCAATGAAGATGCCATAATTGGCATGCCATTCCTCACCTTGCACGAGTGTGCCCTACGCTTTCCAAACTCCGAGTTCATTATTGATGGACATGTGCTACCTTGTACGGACGAACACGGGCGGCCACTTAATGATAGTGTCCGTCTGACAGGAGCAGAGCTGACGGAGGAACCCCCTTACACACCTGAAGAAGAGGGCGTCCCCCTACAACCACCCACCGTAGAGAGAACTACAGGTGGAATGCACCAGGCTGTGAAGAGCCCCTCGCCACAGGTAGATGCCAGGAGATTTGAGCTGGATCGGACGACAGCTGCTGGAGAGAGGCAGTTGCCCTCCAACCACAAACCCTCTATGAAGAGACCAAGAGATGAAACAAGTACTACCCCAAGACCAACGGCCAGCGTGCCGCGACTGCCTACCCGCCACAATAAGGAACTGCTCAAACGAGTGGAACGGCATAACCCCGTACTACTGAAGCAAACCCACTCTACATTACCAAAGTACCGGCCCTCAGTACCACGGGATAAGTTGCACGGCTATCCTGCCCAGACTACCCGTGTCTCGGAACGACCTGGGACCCCTCAGAGAGCCCCCTCCAGTCGGCCACCCGCAGTACTCTACTTCCTTCCAGGGCGAATAGAAGGCCATCCCATTTCTGTGCTAGTGGACGCCGACTGCACCCTCAACCTCTTGTCTCAACAGGTCTTCCAAACTCTGTCCCCCGCCGTCAAAGGTACCTTACGAGCCGGACCTCCGTACGGGATTATGACGGACGGTTCAAAGGTACCCTACTTAGGCACCGTGATGATCCCCATCCGCCTGAGGGAGATAAAAGTGGACGTCACCTTCACGGTGGGACGAATGAGCAGAAACGCCATACTAGGCAGACCATTCTACCTCTCTCAACGGTGTCAGTTACACCCTGAAGAGGCAAGAATAACGGTCAACGGTCACCCTCTGCAGTGCACAGACCAGCAAGGCAGACTACTGGTAAATAAAGTACAAGTAGTACGAGCCGTCACTATCCCTCCGTGTTCCGAAGTAACACTAGTGGGACGAGTAAACTCCAAGAACCATGGACCCCTTGGCATGGTGGAAGGGTACCCAGATGCTCCCCCCTTGGCTACCAGCATCAACCACCCCGATGGACAGGGGCGAATAATCGTGCGGTGCATGAACCCCACTGATCAACCATTGGAATTGAAAGCCGGACAGACTATTGGGCGTTATACCCTCTTGGACCCGGCACACTGCCCCTCTCTGGACTCTCTTCCGCAAATGGACACGGAGCACCCTGCCAACCCGGACTCGGTACCAACAGTGCCCGTCCACCTAGAGGACCTGTACAAAAGAGCCCTGTCGAACTGCAAAGGCAACCAAGAGGCCAGACACCTCGCTCAGCTGTTGGGACAGTATGGGACCACCTTCAGTGCGGGAGATCATGACATAGGACGCACCAATTTGGCTGAGCATAGCATTCCCCTCCTACCAGGTGCCAAACCTATCCGTCAACCCCCTCACAGACTGGGACCCCAAAAAGAAGAAGAGGCAGAAAGACAAGTCACCCATCTACTGAGCAAGGGCCTGATAGAGCCCGCCACCGGAGCATGGAGTTCACCCGTGGTGCTTGTCAAAAAGAAAGATGGATCATGGCGGTTTTGCATTGACTACCGCCGGCTCAATTCGGTAACCCAGCTGGATGCTCATCCCTTGCCCCGGATAGACGAGAGCTTGGATGCCCTCGCTGGAAGTAAATACTTCAGCACATTAGACCTCGTCAGTGGTTACTGGCAGGTACCCCTGGATGAGGACGCCAGTGAGAAATCGGCATTCTCTACACGAGCAGGGCTCTACAAATGGAAGGTGCTGCCGTTCGGACTCACCTCGGCACCAGCCACCTTCCAGAGGCTAATGGAGAAGGTTCTTTGCGGGTTGCATTGGAAGACCTTGCTCCTATATTTAGATGACATCATAGTCATCTCCCCAGACTTTGCCACTCACCTTGAGCGGTTGGCTGAAGTCCTCCACAGGCTACGACAGGCGGGACTCAAACTGAAGCCAGACAAATGCGACTTACTACAGAAGCAAGTCCGCTACTTAGGACACATTGTCAGTGAACAAGGGGTAGCTACCGACCCTGATAAGGTCACTGCCGTTGCCAACTGGAGCTCCCCTCGAGACCTGAAAGATCTCCAAGCTTTCCTAGGGACGGTAGGGTACTACCGCCAGTACCTATTGGACTTTGCAACAGTAGCCAAACCCCTCACCAGACTCACAGGGAAGAACGCCTCGTGGGAGTGGGGCCCAGAACAGGAACAAGCTTTTACTCATTTGAAGGAGAACCTCATTACGGCTCCCATCCTAGGCTACCCTGAACCCCAAGGGTCATACATATTGGACACCGACGCTTGCAACGACGGCCTAGGGGCTGTCCTATCTCAGATCCAAAATGGTCGGGAAAGGGTGATCTCGTACTACAGCAAAACGCTGGGCTCAGAAGAACGTAACTACTGCATCACCAGGAAGGAACTCCTGGTAGTAGTGAAGGCTGTACGGCATTTTCGGCCATACCTGTACGGACAGAAGTTTAAATTGAGGACGGACCATGCTTCGCTGCTATGGCTTTGCCGAAAGAGAGAACCGACTAGTCAGGTAGCCAGATGGCTGGAAATTCTCTCCGAATTCCAGTATTCAATTGAACATCGGAAGGGCTCGCACCATGGCAATGCCGACGGGCTGAGCAGACGCTGCCCGGACACCTGCCCTCAGTGCCAACACATCCAGGAAAGGGACGGTGGGCCCACTAAGGATGAAGTAGCAGAGGAGCTGACTCCCCCCCAAGAGAGAGCAACCCTCTCTCCCAGCAACGTCATCTCGGCTATAGGCCACCCAAGTGTAGCCACCCCAGACTCCGCCTTGGTTAAAGCGCAACAGGAAGGCCAACACGAAGTGGCCATCATGTATGCCGCAGTCTTAGGGAATCACACCCTGACACAAGAACAACTAGAACTGGGGAGTGGTGAGCTACGGACCCTGGCCCGCCGACAGTCGGCCATGAGAATCAGGCCTACCGGTGTACTAGAGATCCAGGTGGCGGTCAAAAAGAAGTCTCGGTGGTGCGCCCTCTGCCCTCCGGGACTGCGAGGAGCCACCATGTGGCAAGTTCATGAACTAGCGCACCAGGGTGTAACCCGTACCCAACGGAGACTATTACTCACCTGGTACTGGCCAGGAGTATATGCTGATGTCAGGCGCCTCGTACGGAGTTGCGAGGTCTGTCAGCGCGCAAAAACGGGAGGAGTCCGCCCTAACCCCCACAGGCAACGCATGTACGCCGGCCGCCCTTGGCAAAAACTGGCAGTTGACCTGGTTGGACCACTGCCCGAGACGGCAAGAGGAAATCACTGGATCTTAGTCCTGACGGATCATTTCACTCGTTGGCAAGACGCGATAGCCTTGCCCGATGCAACTGCGCCCGTAGTTGCCACTGCTCTCGACGAAAGAGTGTTCTCATATTTCGGGATCCCTGAACAAATCCATACGGATCAGGGGGCACAATTTGAGAGTAGCCTGATGCAAGAACTATGCTCCCTATGGAACGTTGACAAAACTAGGACTACCCCATACCACCCACAAGCTAACGGGGTGGTAGAGAGGAATAACCGAGTATTAGGCGATTCCCTGAGGTCCCTACTGCTGAGAAGACAGCCCAACGAATGGGACCTGCTGTTGCCACAACTCATGCGTGCTTTTAGAGCCACACCCCATACAGTGACCGGAGAAACGGCAAACTTCCTCATGATGGGCTGAGAGCTCCGCCTACCCGACCAAATCACCTGCCACCCTCCGTTACCCGACCAGCTCCCTGTGCACGCCTACGCTCAGGCGCTCAAGGAGAGACTAGAGGAAGTACACCACACCTTACGAGAGGAACAGACCCAAATTAGGACAGACGAAGGGGAGGAACCCACCACCTTTGCCCCAGGAGATCAAGTATGGCTGCTAAATCGCAGACGGCGAAAAGGGGAGAATCCCAAGCTCCAGCCAAAGTTTGTCGGACCATTTGAAATTGAGGAGGCCTACCACAACCACACATACCTTATTATGAGGCATGGCCAGAGATCCGTACAGAATGGTTGTAACCTGAAGCCTTACTACCCCTGCACCGACCCCCGGGGTCAAGCACCGGCAGCGCTTGAACCCAACCGTCGACCCAACATGAGGGGCGCCACCCGGAAGAAAAGGAGGCCACGAGAATCCGTGGAGCCTGAATACTTTCCGCTCCCTACCTTGCCAGAATTCCCCCAAGTCAACAGACCGGTACCCATGGAAGAGGATCCAATAGGCTTACCCGAGCCGCCTCCAGCCGCCACACGGCCTTTACCACAGACCCCGGATCCGACACCTCACCTTCCAACGGAAGCCCCCATGACGAATCCCAGGAGCCGGCCACAACGGAATGTGGGACCTCCAACCAGATACGGAGAAGCCTATTGCCACTTAATATGTGCCGGCGAAGACTCGGACATGCAATACCAGGAAAACTTTCCTGCCCTTCCTTCGCCAGACCCAGCAAAACGGTTGGCTTTCCCTCGACCGACCTGTCTTGACCCAGCCAACAGCCTTGTCAAGATGTCGGTTCGACATCACACTTAACTACAAATATATAACCTGGGTACGAGTGTTACCCCCCACACATATCTGCTCCTGATATTTTATTATTAAAGCCAGGCTATGACTTTAATGGAGAGAGGTATGTGGTAGATTTCAGTGCACTCTAGTAGTAAACAGGTAGTTTACACTAGAAACCTTGCGAAGCAATGCGCTAGACTTCTGCCCACAGCATTTGGTTAATAGCTGTTGGGTAGGAAGTCCTACTGTGCCGGTAGCATAGTAAGCAGGGCCGGTATTGACCCCTGCAGGGTCGGTAGTGACCTCTACCGACCCGGTACAGCTGTACTGGGCCGGCACAAGATGGCCCCCTTAGACGAGGATCTGCAAAGATGTCAGAGAACTTAGTCAAGGTCGTAAACAGGAAGTGCTTACCCCTAAAGTACCAACTTAGTGGACCTAATTCTATGTACAGCCTGGGAACCCTGTAGGAGCCGTCATTGGACAATTAGGAGAAAGGACTCCGCCCTTAGCCACTTGGCACCTCCCTTTATTATCTTGCATTGCATTGTGATTGGTTGAGTATTTATATAGTTAATGTAATTGGTTCATTTACTTCCTGTGCATTGTCTCTTATATGTTTTGTGTTCATTAGCTCTCCTATAAAAGGAGAGCTCCCACTGTTAATCTGTGCATTCATTTACAATGAGCCATGGCATATACTCTTATATTGCTAAACCCTAGAGGAATAATTACCCTCAGGACAGCTTAAGAATAAAGCCATTATAACAGACACTACTCGGTACTGTTTGTCTGAGCCATGGGCTCTTGCCTTACCGGGTAATTCGGTTGCCCTATACAGTTGTCACTGTCGGTCAGTACAGTGTCCCCTCTGGAGAGAGGTAGAATACTTGAGACTAGTGGATGTCCGTGGTAACAGACCGGAATCCATTACAGTATTTTATTTGAGGGGCATTTGAGTGGCATTTGAGTGGCATTTAAGTGGCATTTGAGTTCTGATTATTTTTTTTACTTAATTTGAACTTATATGGTATATAGATTTTGAATGTATGGCATTTAAGTTTTGATAATTTTTTACATAATTGTATACATAATTATAACTCATAGGGCATCTAGATTTTGAATGTAAGGCATTTAAGTTTTGATAATTTTTTGTAATTCCGACTCATATGATATCTTGAGAGAGAGAGGAGAGATGAAAAGAGGAGAGAGAGGAGAGAGGAGATATATCTACATTGAATAAATACAGTGATTAAAAATGAAACAATATGTGAATATATACATTTATTGTGTAATAAGTAGGGAAAATCTCATATAATATAGCTAGAGTCAGTAAATATTAAATAATACAAAACACTACAACTTGTAATGACAATCAATGCATAAGCTTTTACTAAAAAAAATATCTTGAAAACCTTCAAACATGATCCCAAATGGAAAAAAATGGATGAAGTTAGATATTCATCTATTTGTATACATCTACAAAAAAGAGGTATTTGGTGAAGTATTCTTTTATTTCATTCAATTTTCATTAATTTTTTTGCAAAAATAAATCATCCTCGAAATGGTTAAATTTCATCTAATTGTACAAATTTACAAAAAACCAGACTATTTGGTAAAATATTCTTTCATTTCATTAAGTTTTCTTTCTAAATGGTTAAATTTCATATATTTGTACAAATTTACAAAAAAAAACAGGGTATTTGGTAAAATATTCTTTCATTTCATTAAATTTTCATTATTTTTTTGCAAAAAAGAAATCATCCTCTAAATGGTTAAATTTTATCTGTTTGTATATCTTTACAAAAAAAAACAGGGTATTTGGTAAAATATTCTTTTATTCTATTCAATTTTCATTAATTTTTTCAATAATTGCTTAAATATACATTATTCATTATTTTCTTATTGTTAGGTAAGCAAGCTATCATACAAAATTAGTTCCTTGAGTGAGGGTTTTATCCCATATTTTCCTTTTGAATTTTTTTAAAAATTTGCAATTTTTTCAAAACAATCATTTATATATACAATTTCCATTATTTTTTAAACAGAACAATCTCTATCTGCGAGTGGTTGGAGATATTGGGGAAAAAAACTTAGACATGATGATGAGAAGGCTATGGATTTACCCATTCAAGAACAAACCATTTTCGATGGCAATTTCAATTCTGAAAACTAAATCAATGTAATTTAATTTTCAAAATGCAATCATCAGAAAACTTCTGTCATGATGATGAGGAGGCTATGGATTTACCCATTCAAGAACAAACCATTTTCGATGGCAACTTCGATTCTAAAAACTAAACCAATGTAACTTTTTATTCTTTGTCTTCCATGAAATTTTTCAAATGAATTAGAACTGAAGTATGTGGTATTACGTAATCATTTTTTTTTAAAGAAAAAAAACACATCAAAATCGACAAATTACTCCGATAGTTAAAATTTACAATATTTGAGAATTAATTGCAATAGAAACATTAAGCCTACTTGATAATAAAGAATTTGAGTGTTAAATTTGACTAATTAATTCAATGATATTATATGGATCTTTTGAAAATAAACATTTCAATGAAAACACCCTATTTAGTCTTTGACACACTTGAATCCATTTTACAGTAAATTTCACCAACAATATTTTAGAAATGCTTACTATATATTTACAAGAAAAATGCGGTATTTGGTAAAATATTCTTTTATTCCATTCAATTTTCATTATTTTTTTGAGCGAGGGTTTTATCCTACAGCATCCTTTTAATTTTTTTATGTTTTAAAACAGGGTTTTATTACAAAGCTTTTTTTTTGTTTTTTCAACTTTTTTTTAAAAAAATAATCATTAAAATATATAGTTTTCGATATTTTTTTAAAAAAATATATATAGAGATTTTCACTTTATATTTACAAAAAATTTGGTATTTGGGAAAATATTCTTTTATTCCATTCAATTTTCATTAATTTTTTGAGTGAGGATTTTATCCTACACCTTCCTTTTAAATTTTTTATGTTTCAAAACAGGGTTTAATTACATACCTTTTTTTTTAACTTTTTCGTACTTTTAACTTTTTTAAAGAAACAATCCTTAAAATATATAGTTTTTGGTATTTTTTTATTAAATTTTTTTATGTTTTAAAACAGGGTTTTATTACATACCTTTTTTAATTTTTTTTAAAAACTTTTAACTTTTTTAAAAAACAATCCTTAAAATATATGATTTTTGATATTTTTTTAAAAACCATCAAAAATCGACAAATTACTCCTCTAGATGAATAAAATTTACAGTATCGGGAAAATAATTGTAATAGAAAGTACCATATCTAGTTTTCACATTCATAAAACTGTTTTATAGTAAATTTTGTGTAATACAAACTACTATAGCTTACGATATCAATGGTTACAAAGCATTTTTCTTGAACAATATCTTCTCTGATGTTCTGCTGATATATTATTAGTCTCAGAGAGGAATTCCTGTATTCCGTGTTCTTTTTGATCCAATAATGAACTAAAATACAAAAGTTATTCATTAAATAAATAAATTTTACCGAATTTGAATTTTACTCTTAGCTACATTAGATATTTTACATTATATATAACAGGAAAATAACTCACTGAGTTACATCATTCAGCTCATTATTTTTTTGTAGGGGGCAAGTCCTTTATTCTGTGTTCTTTTTACGATAAAATGGACTAAAATAAAAAGTGATGTATTAGTATGGTATGATTAAAAATTAATGTAAAAATTTTATTTTCACGCGAATAAAAACCAATGCTTTCGCGGGAATAAAACATTTATTTTCACGCGTTTAGCTATATAAGAGACAAGGGTTTCAGACAGAGAGCATCCAGTTCAACAACAATGAGCGAAGGAGCAACATCTACTACATCTTCCATTGCAACTACTAAGAGTTCTCTCTTCATAAAGGTAAGACTAAAAATATAATTATTTCCGCTAGCTAACGCAACTATCTGAAGGCTTTATGACATATCTATCTTTAAATTGATTATAAAGAATTGAACCAATTTTTTTTTTCCGAATGAATACTCAAGACGTAGGAAGCCAACCATTGTATCTAAAGTCAGAATCTCAGCCTGATGAAAAGGTAAGAATTAATAAAAAATACTATTTAACACCTGTTGAAAAACCTTTAATTATTTTAGTTATCTAATTATCGCTTGTATCTTAGAACAATACAACAACAAACCCAATCTACTTAAAGGACTTCATTCCAGAAATTTATCATAACTATGTGATAAATAATGATGTTGTTGAAGAAAAAGCTGTAGAGCGTTTGACATTCCAAGTTATAATATTCTGTATAACTCAACACATGATGAGTATGGGGATGTGTTGTAAGAAACATGATGTATCTACAGAACTTTTTGATGACATAAAAAACGGTTTCGAAACCCTTTTGTCAATGGTGGAAGCTGTTAATATTAATGATTTTTTAAAAGAAATTGAAAGAAGTGTTTGGAATCAAATAGTTTTCAAAAAATTAAATAACATGAAGTGGAACAAAAAAACTTTTTATAAATTCAGAAAACATATTTATAATAATGTCCAAATAGATAAAGGTCTATCCTCTTCTGTAAGTATTTTAGAACTAATGTTAGAAGCGTTTCATACATATTTATGAAAAATTTTTAGTTGTTTTTTATTATCTCAAAATATTTTGTTCAACCTATTATATTTTATTTCTTACCAATTGAGATGTTAAAAGCAGTGTGATATTAAGTAAATACATATATGTATATATATCTGAACGCATCCTTTGTTGTCTGTCCCCACATCCCAATAGTTTAATAAGCACATGCTCAATCTATCATAACTCTATGGTCTTAACTGCTTTTGTCTTAAATACATATATATATATATATAAGATACTCTAGCTTTTGTCATAAATTCATATATATATTTAAGTTACTCTAACTAATAAATACACTCTTAGCCACTCATGCAAATATTACCCTTTTATTTTTAGAATGTTATGGATGATCTTTCTGAAGAGCTCCTTTGCACAAATCCATATCCAACAGAAATTCATATGAAAAACGGCAAAACAACACCTAAGAGAAAGAAAACTGCTCCAAAAACGCGAGTAGTAAGGAAACGAAAAAAAATAGTGAGAAAACAAACTACTTCCGTTGATAAGAAAACAATGGAGAGTGGAGCTATAGCTCATTTAACAGTTGAATATCTCAACGAAAGGAGAGCTAGGGAATTAGAAAAGTCGAAAGGTTCTCAAGTGATTGACTCACCAAAAGTTCCGGTTTGCAAAATATTTGAAGATCTTCCTATCCCAAGAATTATGCGAGTGACTGGTGTGATACATCCATCAAGTAAGGAGAAGTGTAGATATTCTCAAGTTTGCTACCATGATCCTTCAGATATAAATGAACTCAAACCCAAAATACTTTTCTGTCCAGTTAAAATAGCTAAAAAATTCAATTGTGATAATTACCCCCCTCCGTTTAACGTTGTATATTTGGGTAGAAAGGAAAAACCGAAAAATAAAAGTGTTCTTTGGTATGATGTCAAATGTGTTACCAGACATCCTCTAAGCAATAAGAAAGCTAAAGAGGAATCACTATATTTGAGTACATTGACTAAAGGTCAGCTCAAACGCTTCTTGAACATCAAGACCCTCAATAGTTTCCAACCCGGTGCTATTTTCCCTTACCGAGATGTTGTTGATAGATTCGTTCCTCATCGATTTAAAGGAGGGCAGTCGAATGTAATTTGTATCCGTTATACCATTGAACGATGTGGAGAAACGCTGCTGAAGACGCTTGCCATACCAGACAAATATGCTTCAGAAGCTAACCAACATGATCAAGGTGTGATGATCTACAGAGGAAAAAAAACCCACGGAAAATTTAAGACGGAATACGATCTTTTATTTTGCTCTTCATACAGACTCAGTCAAATTTATTGGAGACAATATTGTGATCAAGCAAAGCACAACAAAGCGATATTAGAAATCGATGATGATGATGAACTTGAAGATTTTCTACGTGGAGATTTTGATGATTTTGAGACAGGATATGTTGCTGAAAAAAAGGATGAGATACATGATAAAACTCGGTGAGAGTTTTTCTTTTCTATTTAATAAATTCTAATCATTGTAAATAATACTTCAACTCAATTTAGATGTAGTTGTAATTATTTTAAACCCAAATAATTTTTTGTTTTAGCAATGGATAGTCTCTAATTAAAAAAAAAACAAGTTGGACAATGTGACTTGGTGAGCTATTTCCCTTTTCTATATAATGTAAACTATCCAATGTAACTAAAGCTATAGTCCAAATTCATGTAATTATTTTAAATTTTTGTTTAATCATTCTATACTAATACATAACTTTTTTATTTTAGTTCATTACGAACTCAAAAGCACATAAAACAGAAGTCTCCCTTCTTAAGATATAACATCAGTACATCAAAGGCAACATTGTAAAGAAAAAAGACTATGTATTAATTGTTATTACTTAGTGTTTACTGACTCTAGCTATATTATATGGAGAGATTTATCCTACTTATTATACAATAAATGTGCATAATCATATATTGATTCATTTTAATCAATGTATTTATTCAATGTAGATATATCTCCTCTCTCTCCTCTTTTCCTCTCTCTCAATATGTCATATGAGTTCGAATTACAAAAAATTACCAAAAAAGTAAATGCCATACATTCAAAATCTATATGCCATATAAGTTCAAATTAAGTAAAAAAATAATCAAAACTCAAATGCCACTTAAATGCCACTCAAATGCCATTTAAATGCCACTCAAATGCCACTCAAACACCCCTCAAATGAAATACAATATAAACTCGGCGAATCAATTCAACACCCTAACCCATTGCATCACCCGAAATCAAATCCACAAAAAAACACTTGGTAGGGAGATCTGCTCATATATTACTACTCCTATAAAAGGCCAAGATTGTTACCTCTTCATCGCCACTTTCTACCATGTGCAATTGCTACTAGCATTGCTTGTACTTTGCATCTAGTCACTATGTGCTTGTATATTGGGTTTTATAGAGACAAATACATGTACAAACTTGAAAGCACCTAGTGATGTTTCTTGGCTAAGAGCTCATAACATTTGGGGAGTTGAAGTGACCCCTACACTGTGTTTTCTGGAGCCATACCAGCCCAATGTCTCTTCTGGCAGAATGTGATAGATGGTAAGTCAGGCCTGTGGAGGCTGATTGTGTTGCTGTGTTAGAAGACATGATATTTGTCTGGTTACAGTTGACCAGTGGATCTGTAGGGTCAACCAGAGAGTCATCTACAATACTCAATCTGTGTATAACAAGTGTGCATATGAATGAATGAAATAACATTTCTAATGTCAAATGTTTTTGACTAATGATAAATAGTTGATGCCAATAGAGTAAAACACAACCATTTATTAAACGTAACAACTACAGACAATAAAAGATATAGTTCATGACAAGTCTATAGATTAGCTTCTAGAGTTGCATCACTTTTTATAATCTTAGTGACAACTTTATAGTCTCAATCAAATAATGCATCATTTATCTAAGATTGCCCTCAATGAAACAACATGAAAGTTTGCAAATGTTTTCCGTCTTTGCATAATAGATATATTACTTTTCAGGCTACATTCTTCCGCAACGATAACATACTTCTTTACTTTGAGAAACGTAAAATAAACCAATTACAGATGATGACTGTTCTGTTACGCAAAAAATTATATAACTGATTAATGTGCAATTTAATTATTGATGAAACATTTTGTGACGAGACGCGGTTATATTTAACACAAACTGACGATGAAGCAAACAAGAAGCCATCAAACTATAAACTGAATCTCCAGTTGTTTATCATACGCTATCTGGTTGGTTGACAATTTGACTTCAATCTAGTTGCGAACATACTTCACACATCTATTGCTTCAAATTTTGATTCATCTGCAAAAGCTAAACACGCTTTGGTTTTGTGAACATTTTTTGGGCTCAATTGGTGTTCCGAGCAACTGAAGTCTGAGCAATGACTATAAAGCCAAAAATGATGTCTATTAGTTAATACATGAGAACATTGTTTAACAAACTTATACTTCATAGTTATTTATCCTTTTTGTGTAGCTACAAACTAGAAAAATTGCCAATGGAATTCTCCAACCATGAAGTATGACATCACTTCCTACTGTACAATCTGAAAAACTGGTAAACAAAATTATTTTATTTGCTTGCTAACAATGTATCTCAGCACTTCGCCTCATCTACGTATCATGAATTAACTTGTCCACAGAGAAACTGACGCAGGTGAGTTAAACAAGATCTTTGCTTAGACAATGATTCTTTGCATTATGACAAATACAGTTTTGACTATGAAGAAGCCCAGGGAAAGGCTACTAGGCCCTACCTGAAGGCTGACAACCAGGTGAGAGATACATCTGAACCCTCAACAGCCATGGGATCTTATCTGCCAAATTTTATCAGTGTTATTGATATCTTCGCCAAGGAAACTGAAGATGGTTGAGCTTTTCACCAGCTGAGCTCAAGAAGCAGCTGACTTAAAGTGAGAGAAAGTGTGGCTAAACTCATAAATTGCTACTCAGGTAAAGATTTCCAAAAAAAGAGCGTAATGGTTTTCTCGATGAGCACTCATTAGGTGCTGAGGTGATGAGCAAACTAAACCACAGCAATACCAGGTGCCTGCAAATGTATCATCTCTGAAAATATGCAAAATGAATGAGTGTGTTTGCATGTTTACATTTTAGACAAGCTGGTTTATGTCAATAACAAAGAGCTATCCGTGTCACAGAACAAGTCTATGACATAGGTTTTTGATTTTTGTCGGACTGCTTAGAGTCTTCAGTAGTTGCTCATGCTCGTGTAAATTACATGGGGTGAAACAGAGTGCTAGATAATGTTAACGCTAATTATTTGCAGCTGAGCATGGCCACTAAAGCCAGAGAAAAGACTATTATCTGGCTCAGAACTAGAAATCTTCATAAAATTTTGGTGAAGGTTAAAAGTAAACTGGTTGTTTAATCCTCACCCCTTAAGATTGTGTGAAAAACTCCCACCCCCAGCCTTTGGTAGACTGCTGTACAGGTGGAGAGCTATGCTGTGCTGGTGGCACAACATGCAGGGCAGGTATTGTGGTGGCACAACATGCAGGGCAGGTATTGACCTCTTACCGACCCGGTATAGCTATACTCGGCCGGCACAAGATGGCTACCATAGTGGAGGGTCCTTAAAACTACCCAGGAACCCACTCTAGGACAAGAACCGGAAGCATCCTTCCTCAGATTACCAAACGAGAAGACCACAAGCTGGAATAGCCACGCAGAGTATATGATTGTAAAAACAGAGACAGGACTCCACCCTTTAGCCACTTGGCACCAATTACCTTTAAATAATATTCCTTATCTTATTCGTTATTTATTTATGTAACCCTTTATATTGGCTTAATCACTTCCTGTGCTATTACTCTTATATATTATATGCAAATGATTTCCTGTCAGCTTACCTATAAAAGGACTGACTCTGCTGATGTTCAATGCATTCATTCATTCATGTCTTGCCAATCACCCTAGTGGATTGCCACCCTAGGACTTTGGTATTGAGGAATAAAAGCCATTATTCAAACCACACTCTGTGCAGTTTGTTTGAACAGTGGGCTCTGTGTATGCCAAATGATCCGACAGTGCTAAACCTAGTTGTCACTGTCGTTCAGCGCAGTGTTCCCTCTGGAGAGAGGTACAATACTTGAGCCTAGTGAACTTTTGTGGCAACAAGACTGAAATCCATTACAGCCTCTTATAGACTGGCACAAAAGCTGACCATCCAATAATCATACCACGCACAGGCTTTTTCAGGCAAAGGACATTACCAAGGGCACAACAGGAGTACATTCAAAGAATGATGCCAAAATATTTACTCAAACCAAAACCAGAACTACCACCAAGGTTACCAGTACCAGAGAAAAAACCAGTACCAGGCTCAAAACCTGCAGTTGGCAAAGACTCCGAGGTTGGTAGATTGGCAATCGAATCAGATGAATGGCATCAAGTCAATAATTTATTGATTGATATATTAATCTCCAAAAAGCTTCTAGAAACTTCCAAAAACTTGTCATTCAATCCTGAACTGGCTCAAACAACTGGTTCATTGTAAAACTAGACTGCTCTATTCCACCACCTCTGGTCTCACCCAACTAACTGATAATCAATCACTGATGATGTACAAATGCAGCTGCATATAATTAATTGTGTACAAAATTATTATGTATTATCAGCCTGTTGCGCTATCAACTTTTGGTAATTAGTAACATGTATGAAAAATAAATCATTTTGTCAATATGATGTTACCTTATTATTAAAGTATGTTCAACTCATGAAATATTGCAGACAGCTTTGGTTATATGCAATCTGAATGTAAAGTTGTTCTGTCATTGAGCATCATAAAATAATTGAAACATTCACTTGAGCAAATATAACACAATAGGACCAACTAAATACAGCCTAGGTTGCTGTCTTTGATTGAAAATCCATCTTTGCTCAGGCAGCTGACATATCAACAGTGATACTATTGTACCAGATCCAATTTTTAGCAAATAAATTATAATTCCAATATCCGCTCATCTTTAAGTCTTTAGCGTTGAAGCCAAAACCCAGTTAACTGAACAGTAAAAAGTTTTTGTAGCGGTAGGAGAAGGCAAAACAAAAAAATTAATTCTGCCTCATTTGCCAATTTTTTGAGTTTTTTGCTTCCATGTAAGGAAGTAGTTTCCTTGACATGGGAATAGAGGAGAGAACTTGTGTGTGGGTTTAAAGAGATAAGAAGGTGGGGCCAGCTAGAAATAGAACAGAGAGCAGAGAACTACTAAATATGTTTTTTAATTGCTGCATGTAAATATTGTGATAATACTCTTACAACATAGAACTACGCTTATGAACGTTAATCTCAAGGTAAGTGCAGGAGGAAGCTGCAAAGAGAGAGGTGCAAAGAATTTAGAAAGGAGTTGTGGAGCTAAAAAGAAAAGGTGTGAAATGACTATTCTAGAATTGAGCGCAAAAGACAATATTGTGGTAGATTTTGGTGAATGTCAGTGGTAAACTGGTTGTTTACCACTCAAACATCGATATCAGTGCACCGGGGTTCCACCCACAGCCGTCTTAAAGATGCTGTATTGGTGGAAAGCGTTACTCTGTCGGTGGCGCAGCATGCAGGGCCAGTATTGACTCCTGTAAGTCTGGTACAAGATGGCCGCCATAGTTGAGAATCCATACAACTACCTAGGATTCTACTCTAGTGCAAGAACAGAAAGTACTCTTCCTCAGAATGACAGAGATGACGACCACAAGCTAGATGTAGCCTTGGAGCGCTGAAGTGCCTATGATTCGACCATGGCGCTATTTACTTTTAACCCTTATTTGTTGTATGATTCCCTTACCATTTATATGTTTGCTCTAATTGGTCTATCTACTCCCTGTGCATTTACTCTTATATACATTATGCAAATAGTTTCCTGTCAGCCTACCTATGAAAGGGTTGATTCTCTTCACACTCATTGCAGTCATTTTGTCTTGCCAATCACCCTAGTGGATAGCCATCCTAGGACTGTGGTTTCTGATGAATAAAGCCCTTATACAAACAGCACTCTGAGCCGTGAGCTCTGCGCTTGCCAACTGATCTGGCAGTAACTATCAAAGTTGCCACTGTCATACCGGCACAGTGTCCCCTCTGGAGAGAGGTCAAATACTCGAGACTATTGGAATTTTATGGTAACCAGACCGAAATCCATTACAATATAATTTTTAGGACCATTGAACCAAACATAGGGCTTTATTATTTGAATCAAATACATTTGCAGATTATCAAAAATGATATCAATGAATAAATCTATACATTACATTCTAGGGTTATATCACTTTCTGTGGCTCTTGGCTCTTCAGGTTGGGAAGCTCTCGGCAATTCAAAGGACTCAGTTTTCTTCATTTTGCCTTTATGGTGAAAACACCGAATTCTTTGACACAGTAGTTTTACATCCATCTGCAAAAAAACACAAAAATATGGTTCAAGTTAAATCATTCGAGCGCTAAACTGAAAGAGATACGTTAATGTTACCTGAAAGTGATGGAATAGTTTATTAGGAGGTGTATAATGTTATTTTGATAGGTTTTAACGCAATAGCTTTTTCAAACTTTCATTCTTAATGTTTAGGGTTATTTTTCTGAGGTGGTTTGGCAATGTTGCATTTAATATTAAACAATGTTGAAAAAACTACACGAAAACAGATCCAGTACCCCTTCACCCCCCCCCCCCCCCCCAAGTCTATGCTGCCAGCCCTGGTTTAATGAAACAGTTTCCCACATCCGAATACATTCCTTAACCACAGTTAATGTTCCCTACTTCTACGGAGAGTGCCTTTTCAAAATCTCCCTCTGCTAGCAGGTATAAGAAACGACAACAAATTAACTTGCAATACTCCGTCATGCAGAAAGCAGTGCACAACCCTAACCCGTTTTTTTCAAAAGTATTGCTAGATGCATCACTCATCAGATATAACTTAAACGCACATACAAGCTATTGTTTTTATTATAATTTCGTTCTAAAATTACAATTTTCTCTAGTAAAATATTATGAAAAGTTTGCTAATATATTATAAAAAATCTACCAAGGGCTCGTTAGCCGATCCTGAGCTAACTACACCAGTCTACATATCCCTTACAAACTGCATGAAAATTGATAATAAGTCACTGAGTCAGATACTGAAACATAGCTGTAAAAATTTTCATACCACTTGCATTAATACCCAAAGTATTTAATTACACCCACCCACTTCGCTCCTATCGTTCCCATCCAGTCCAGCTTTACTCTTTCTTACCTCCCAGCATTGTTCTTTCCCTGCCTCATTCTATCTCTGCTCTTTCCCTGCCTTGTTCTATCTCTGTGCTTTCTCTGCCTCGTTCTATGTCTGCTTTTTCCCTGCCTCGTTTTATCTCTACTCTTTCCCTGCCTCGTTTTATCTCTGCTTTTTCCCTGCTCTTTCCCTGCCTCATTCTATCTCTGCTCTTTCCCTGCCTCGTTCTATCTCTGCTCTTTCTCTGCCTCATTCTATCTCTACCCTTTCCCTGCCTCATTCTATCTCTGCTCTTTCTCTGCCTCATTCTATCTCTACCCTTTCCCTGCCTCATTCTATCTCTGTTCTTTCCCTGCCTCATTCTATCTCTGCTCTTTCCATGCCTTGTTCTATCTCTGCCTCATTCTATCTCTACCCTTTCACTGCCTCATTCTTTCTCTACTCTTTCCTTGCCTCGTTCTAACTCTGCTCTTCCCATGTCTTGTTCTATCTCTGCTCTTTCCCTGCCTCATTCTATCTCTACTCTTTCCCTGCCTTGTTCTATTTCTGCTCTTTCCCTGCCTCGTTCTATCTCTGCTCTTTCCCTGCCTCATTCTATCTCTTTTCTTTCCTTGCCTCGTTCTATCTCTGCTCTTTCCTTGCCTCGTTCTATCTCTGCTCTTTCTCTGCCTCATTCTATCTCTACTCTTTCCCTGCCTCTTTCTATCTCTGCTCTTTCCCTGCCTCATTCTATCTCTGCTCTTTCCCTGCCTCGTTCTATCTCTGCTCTTTCCCTGCCTCGTTCTATCTCTGCACTTTCCCCGCTTTTTCATTGCCTCGTTCTATCTTTGCTCTTTTTCCTGCCTCGTTCTATCTCTGCTCTTTCTCTGCCTCACTCTACCTCTACTCTTTCTCTGCCTCGTTCTATCTCTGGTATTTCCCAAGAACAGAGATAAAATCAGGTTTTATCTTCACACCGAGCCCTACTAACCCTCACTATTTTCTTGCTTTGTTCTTTTTCTGCCACATTCTGCTTGTCATCCAGCCTTTTTCTACCTTTACCCAGCTCCACACTAGCCTGGCATTACTCTCTCTGTCTTTCTCTTTCTTTTGCTCTTTAGTCAGTCATTGAACAACAGGGATGATTGACTTGAAATAGAACAGAGTGCTTGCACACGTTCCATTAAAATCTATGTTAAAACTTACTAATGAATTTCATCGTACTTGCTGCTGCAGTCAGCTACTGCAGAGACAAATAATTGGGCACGCAGAATAATAATTAACCAAAATCAGTGCCAGTGTTCACAATGCACAATGCTTAAGTCAAGCAATTGTTAAAAGGTTTTCAATAAAGGTAGTCACATCAAGTACCAAGGGTCTTAATGGGAACCGTTACCGTTTTAACTGACTTTTAGTACCTGGAAACTTTGATTGGAACAAGTTCAAAGGAGATATATGTAGTTGCTTTTTTGGTAAAAGCTGTTCAATTTTTTTTTAAAGCCAGAATAGATATTTTTGTTTTCTGGGTTAGATAATAAAACTTTTCTGCGCATTATTTACAGAATATTTCCAAGTTTAATTGAGCGGTGTATTTCGGACAATGGTTTGCAGACCACGTTGGGTGAATGCTACCATTTATAAGAAATGAAAAATGGAGCAACTTTGAGGGCATTCCTTTTTTGTCCTTTTGATCTGGCAGCTAGGCTTTTAGCCTTACTATCTACATACAGATGGATGTTCTATGGTGACTTACAGTCTCTTACAAAAATTTCTCTCTAAATTATTGAGAGGCCTTGGTCTAGACGTAATCATTACTGCTATAGTGTGCAAAACTGAGCACATTTCAAGTAAGATTTCCCAAGCTTTAATGTCAGGGAACTCCAACCTGTGATGATTTGCTGATTAAAGCGAACATTTAAGTACATTTAAGTATTGGTAATAATGCATTATGAATTATATAAACTATCAGTAGGGCACAATTTGCACCGCTAAATATATAATCTGTAGATATGTTGTTGTTATTGTTGTTGTAGTTGTCCATCAAAACTATATTTATCTAAGTTCAGTTAATTCACATTACATATATTCAACCAGCTACAGGAATTTGGTGAGAGACAATTTAATAACTAACGTTCCAAGTTGGTTTGCAATGAATGCTAGAGTTCACATAACTAGCAAGCGCTTTTTCCACAGAATAATTAATCGGGTAGACCTTGACCTTGTAAAAACCCATACTTTAATGGATCTCATCTAATTACCTGCACCAAACAATCACTTATAAGAGCATTATAAACAGTTTATTCACAATGATCAATAATCAGTAAAATTTTGGCATATTTCCTTGATTTTTACATAAGCATTTTGAAGTAACTCAATTTGTAGTCTGATCTAGCTCGAGGAAAATATACTTTTTAAATAACTGATTATTGTTAACCGTAGGCATTATAGTATGACACTTGAACTTACCCTAAAGTACTGGTTGAAGATGAAATACACAACTGGTGTAGAGAAAGCATTGGTACATAACAGAGCAGCAAGTATAGTACTAGTGGTAAAACTACTTCTACTGCTGACCGCTGGTTCTCTTATGCTGTTGTACAAACCTTGAGGCAGCCAAGTAGCCAGTGTCAGATAGGCATCCACTGCCAACATCATCTGAAACTGTACCCAGATGAAATTGTACACAAATGAAACTGTACACAGATGAAATTGCACTCAAATGAAACTGTACACAAACGAAATTGCACTCAACTGAAATTGTACACAAACGAGATTGTACAAAGATTAAACTGAGCACAGACAAAACCGTGCACAGATGAAATTTTCCATGGATGAAAATTTACGCAGATGAAACTGTAGCTGCAATGGCTTCACTAAGCCAGTCGCCTAAGATACTGTCCCTAATGTTGCTCAAAAGTCCTTTTTGGCAGACAAAGCTGAGAAGACCAACTTTTATTACATACAACTGTTGCTTTTATACCACAATATTAGTAAAAAGTCAACAAGCCTAACATGTTTGTAACACAAACCTTTGTAGTTGAGTCTTTTTCTTGGATGGTGGAACGAATCACCAACTTGCTCTTTCTCCGCATGCATAACTTGATAAAAACGAGAGTGTATGAGATGACAATGATTGCAGTTGGCAATGCATACTTAGCCACTACCGTCCACTGATATATGCCAGGATGTAGGGCTCCTACATAACAGTCAATACCATCTCCATTAGCTTCTAACCTGGCATAGCTGGAGTCAATTATCTCTGGCAGAGTGGCACAGATCCAAATGATTGCGGCGACAATCAACTTTTTGGGTTTTCCATAACGAGTTGCACTGAATGGAAAGTACACAATAACGAACCTTTCAAGGCTAATAGCTGCGCTACAGAGTGGGCTGGCATGCACAGCAGATAAAGTTATCAATGAACGAACTCCGCACCAAACAACACTTCCGCTGAATGATATATCTAGCAGAGTGGTAATAATGAAAGTAGGGTAAAAAGCAGCCATTAAACAATCTGCTACAGCTAAGTTTATCAGCTGTACTTTAACTGACTGGTTAATATTTTTACCAAGTACAATTGCTAATATAGTCACTACATTCAGTATCACTCCAAACACTGAAGTGAAAAGAAAGCATGTCCAAACTGTATAAATGTCCAATTGAGTGAAATGGAAGTCGTCCTCTAGAGTTGTTGTATTAGCAGTTATATCTGTCATTTAGTTGTTCTTCTGTAGGTCCAAGTGTAGCTAAAATTTACTCCTTATCACAAAGTTTATATCTACTAGCTTAAGACTGGTTGTTTCTCACAGTCAAGTGCAATAGCTACTGATTAATGGCTGTGGTAACTAGATGTTACTTTAAATGATGTGGTCTAATAGCGACCATGTGGCACAAACCTCAAACATCCTTGGCACAAGCTGAGATCAAACTATATCAATGCATCAGGTTTCTGAATCAAGCACATAAATAACAGTACCTGATTAATTAGCAATAATTGATGATTTATGATCAGTTGACTGCTCTTACCACTGTTAATGAATATTCTTAAGTTAGTTAAGTACATCAACATACTGCTTGCTGAGCTAAATTATTGGCTGTAATATAAATAGCTCAAGCAACCCAACACAAAAGCTCATACAACACGCCACACTCCTTTTCTGAAGACCACACTCTATTTTAGCTTTGGTTTTACAGACAACCAACATAACATGAAGCTCTTGTGAACTTTCGTGCAAATGAATGAAAGTTGGTAGCAAAAATGAGAATTTTATTATGTTATAAAAGTCTGATCTGTTTTGTATTTATGTGCTTCTATAAAGTGCAACTATTTGCTGACTATAATGCACTACCCTTTAATCATTTAATTCGCAAAAGTTCTGGTGTGCACTTTGACAATAATAACTGATTTAGCAAAACAGTTTTGCTGTAAGAAATGCCAATGTGCACAACTCTGGATGAATCATGTTTCTTATACCCTTCATGAAAGGTTTTTCTGAAATAAACAGTTAGGAAAAACTATTATGCTGATCAAATTAAGCATCTTACGTCTAAAATTGCCCTCAATAAAACAACACGAACGCTGACAAACATCTTTCATCTTGGCATAATAGACATATCAGCTCTTCAGGATTAGTTTTGCTGCTGCAATGAAATGGTGTTTCACATTGAAAAATGTGAAACAAATAAAAAATGTGTACAGATCTGAGACGGAAACTGACAGAATTGATCAATGTGTGATCGAAATACTGATAAAATTGTCTACCTTGAGACTCAGTTGACTCTTCATAAAACAACAAAATGCAGCCACCAAACTGTAACCTAAAGGGGGAGGGAAGCGGGAGGGGAAGGGGAGGTGAAGGGGAAGGGAAGGGGAGGGGAAGGGGAGGGGAACGGGGAGAGGGGAGGGAGAGGGGTTGGGTTGGGTTGGAAGGGGAGGGAGAGGGAGAGAGAGAGCTTGATGGCAAAAGTCCACTCCAGTATAACATTTTGCATTCAGTCTAGTGACAGAGGTTAGAGGCTAAAGAACTGTCAGTTTGTTTATCAAGAATAAAGTTGTCTTGTAAGGTCTGCCTTGCTCTTGAATCAATCAACTGACCATATACAGTGTACAAACTGCAAACTTTGCTACGTGAAATCTCATCTTCGCGGTAGATACTCCACATTTTCAATTGGTACCTATTGATACTTGATGTAAATGTGCAGCAGTATGAAGTGTTACATCTGGTAAACCAGCACTAACTGCCAATTGTTGACAAAAGATTCAAACTTGGGTAAATGATTGTGGTTTTCGTTTCTACCTCTCAGGCTAACCTTTGAGCATCGGTAACGAACATAGGCTAAAATTATTCAACTTATTATGAGAATGACTAACATACACAGATTTGTATGCTTATTGCAATGATTGACATGAACATAATTTTTAGTCATTGTTACAATCTAAAGAAAAAACTGATGGTTAGACAACACAACAAAGCTCTGTATCATATAATACAAAGTGTCTAAACCTGTAAAAAATAAAGTTGATTATCAGGAAATATTCTGCAACCATTTTATTATCATACAAATAGTGCTAAACACTGAGAGAAAACGTCTAATGGTTAAAATATTTTCAAGCAAAAATATACAGCTCAGCTATCACTGGAGCTAACCTTGCTCTGTTGATCTTAAAGGAGCAATCAAACTAACAGGAAAAATAAGTGTACAGAAACGTACCAATTGTTTTGTGAGAAGATACTAAAACCTTTAGATAAGGGTAGTCCAGACCTTAAGTCAGAGTAAACTGTTCACCACTAAAATACCACTCAATTTGTGACAGCAAATTCCAACTTTTTCCATCTATTCCTTCTCCTCAGTCTTTTGTATTTTATCATACAGATGCGTGTACTTTGTATTTACTTCTATCACATCTACAAGTAAAACTTCTTAATGTATGCTTCATGATGAGTAGCTCACTGTTTAATCCATCCTTTGATAATGAATTCCTTAACTACAAGGTTGAGGAGCTTACACGCTTTTTCAATTTCTTTTTTCTTTTCTGCATAAAATATAATGCAAAACCATCTACTAAAATCAGTATGCGTCTTTTAAATGAATGTTAAAATTAATCTAAAATAATGTACAATTCAAATGACAAATAATACTGGTACTATAACCATACCTGTCTTATAACCATACCTGTCTTATAACCATACCTGTAGTATAATCAGCGTTCTATCAATAAAATATCGTTCATTCCTGTTTGGCTCGGCTATTATATTCAAATTTGTTTTATAGTAAAGCAGTTTAATTAGAACTGCATACTCTGTCAAGGGTTGAAGAAAAAATTGTTTTTGTGGTTGCAGCGTATTTTAAATGCTGCTTTGTAAATATAATTTAATTAAATAGAGATTGTGGAGCAATCAATTACCCACCAAAATTTTACTGGATTAAGTTTTAGCTGTCGGTAAGCAAAGGCTATCCACAAAAAAGTTTTGCCACCAGCACAAGTGCATCCGCGTTGAGTTAGACTGTTGGCCAAAAACCACTTTCGAAAAATATTTTTAATATGTGTTGAAAGCAAAGTGCCTACTGACAATATTCACAACTTTCCATTTTAAGGAAAACTTCTCAAATGCAATAATATTGTTTAGCAAGCAACATGATGAATAAAACTGCAACAACCGAGTGGAACCCACCTGCTGTAGATGTTGCGGTAGTGTTCAGTTTCATGTATTCATTGTCAGTAGATCTAGTAGTAAGTAAAGGCATTGCCGATGGATCCATGTAACTGTATGTATGGGAAGTATCTTCTGCATCAGCATCTGCTGCACAGACATACATGTATGTAATAGATCATGTCTTACCACAGTTTGCTCAGTGGTTTACAGCTAAAGAGTACAAGTATTTGAAGGCTGCCAAATAAAGTACCATAACTGCCTAGTTTTTGGTAGGACTGAAAGTTAAATTGATCACTTTATGGGAAATTTTATAGCTGCAGGCTGTTTGGTTTACTCTCTGTTTTGTGAGGCAATTCTGACACACACATGCAGTGCTAACCTAACCTCTAATACAGTTAGTTGTGGAGAACCACAAAGTTAGCAATTAATTTCTCCTGACATAAAAAGTTTGCCTGTGGGCTATTCTATTATAAACAGAGTATGATGAATTCAAAAGCCACTTCTACAAACGTTTTTTAATATTTTGGAACTGATTTTTGGTTTGAAATTTACCTCATTACTTTTTTATTGGATTTGTGTAGAATTTAGCAAAAGTTGTCTACTTTGGCTCAGTTCCTTTTGACCCCTTCTATTCCCTCACGCACCACATGATTCCCTCCTATGTTATTCCAGTCGCCGTTCTGTTGCCCAATTCGTAATCCCTTCATTGTAGTAGATATATATCCCACCCCGAATTGTTACCCCCCTCCCTCCCTCGACCAACCCAGTATATACATTCGAGATCTATTATAGATGGCACAATAGACCTATAACAAACTAGTACTTCGGCCTACTCAGTCAGAGGTTAGTCGAAGACAAAGCATAGGTCCCAGGAAGTGAGAATCCCTTTTCGTTGTCATTTTTTCATCTTGCCTGCAACATTGGACCTCACCCCAAGGAACCTTCATTACTCTATATGGAGCCCTCGCTTCCTACTATTCCTGCTTAGCCAAGGATTCCCTCCAAGCGGACAGACCATGTGCCCAAGAGCTGATTGGGCACCTTTGTTAACGTCATAATGTATTAAATTCTCTTATTTGTGCACTTTGCGCCGTTTAATTCGCGATTGCTTCATTCCCAATACGGAGTGAGAGTTACAACCATGTCATATAAAAGGAGCTGTAATGTCTTTGAGAATCAAAAGCATTGTGGATTTTGTACGGAAGTGTTACATTGATATGTTGACTATTCATAGTAGGTGTTCCTATACCATGATACAATGTGTCCAGGTATGGGACTCATTTCTAGTTTGTAACGTTGGTGTTCAGAGTAGACCCCGAACATAGTAGACTCCATGGGGAATCAACGGGGTAGACCCCGATGGTGAGAGAGAAAAAGGAAGGAGTGTTTTGTTGCCCAGAGCTGTTGAGTTTATACTAGATGGTGAAAACCTACTACAAAATTATGTGTACACGGTTGAAGTTACCTGGCTGATATTTTTTACTGAAAACTAAAACGGTAAGTATAATTCTAAATTTTAAGTATTGACTATTTCTATGTGCATAGCCTCTTATATGCTTAGGACTGTTGGCTCTGCCTAATCTAGCAGCTGAAGCTGTCGGTTTTGGTAGAATTCCCAGAGTAACTGCTGAGATAGTCTTTAAGCTGTAGGTCAGCGCTTGAGTTGGGAGTAAATCGTTGGTAGCAACAAAGGGAAATACTGAGTCGAACTCATTCAGTATGGGCTTTGAAATTGTTGGGGGCACTGTACGTTATTTTTTGTTCGTCTTGGATTTCTTTTGTGTCAAAAAATATAGTAAAATCTTCAGCACTTAGATTGTTTCCTATTGCAATAGGATGTGGTTGAAGTTCAAAAATGTTGTAGACCGAGATGATAACTGTGTTTGATAATTTTGATTTTGGGTCAATTTGGTGGTTTATGCCCTTTGACCTAGTGAGAAGCTGAAAAAAGTGTCATACTAACGCAGATACAAGAATATAAAAATTATTGTTGTAGGCACTGAGTAAATGTTACTAAGCAAACAGAAAATGAACATAACAGAAGGTAAAAGTGAAAATAATCTTTTATCTTATTCATAAATAATAACTTTAGAAAATACAAGGTTGTTTTTCGACAATATTGTGTAGATTTTGGTGAAAGATAATAGTAAACAGGGAGTTTGCTACACCACTTCTCCACTCTATGCGCTGGCAATGCGCCTACAGCCATCAGTATGATGCTGTGCCGGCGGCAAAGCTATACTGTGCCGGTAACACAGTACACAGGGCCGGTACCGAGCCGGTAGTGACCACTACAAGGTCGGTAGTGACCTCTGCAGGGCCAGTATGCTGACACAAAGCCGGTCTAAGATGGCTGCCATAGCTGAGGAACTTCGAAACTAGCTAGGACTTCTCACCAAGCCAGGAACCGAAGCTACTTACCTGAACATCTACGGTAACCAGGACCCCAAGCTAACTAGAGCCTTGGAACCCTATAGGACAGCATGATTGGCCAGCAGGAGACAGGGCTCCGCCCTTAGCCACTTGGCACCTCCCTTATTTAACCTTATTGCATTGTTTGATTGGTTCCCGATTTATATAACTGATTGTATTGGCTAGTTTACTTCCTGTACTCTAGCTGTTATATGTTTTATACCTGTGAGCTCTCGTATAAAAGGAGAGACTTTTTATATACTCATTGCATTCATTCTCATGTCTTGCCACAAACACCCTAGAGGAATAATTACCTTCAGGACTTTGCCATTGACAACATAGCCACTTATACAAGCACTACTCTGTATTGTTTGTCTGAGCCATGGGCTCTTGCCTTACCGGGTAATTCGGTTACCCTGCACAGTTGTCACTGTCGAGCATTACAGTGTCCCCTCTGGAGAGAGAGGCGTAATACTTGAGACTAGTGGATGTCCGTGGTAAACAGACCGGAATCCATTACAATATTATGCTAATTCCTACCTTGGCTGCCTGATGTAACCATTTCCACATTGGCTAAAGGCTCCAGATATTCTGGCTCTGTCTCATCTACTGTCTCAGTTGCTGCTTCTAGTGACATAGTCTTGGTTTTTCTAGGAGTGAAAAATCTAGAAGAAACGTAAACAAAAAGTTTATGTCTTAAAACAGAAATAGATTCTCAAATTCAAAAAAAAGGATTTCTTAACAAGATCAAACAACAATGAAAGGGTTTATTGATCAACAGTGAAAAAATACTTCAAACAAAAATTATTACTTGCCTTTGAGAAAGCTTCAAAATGAGTAATACAACCACTGCACCAATGATAACTCCTAGTACGCCTGCTCCAACTCCAATGGCAACTATCCTTTCATTGGCTGCTAAAATAATACAAGACCTGGCAATAAACTTTGTTGAAAAAGTTTTTTTAGTTTCTATGATAACTCAAGAGAATACGTGATGTTTTCTAATTTTCAGCATTTCATATTCTGGTCGTTGCAATAAGCAAAACACAAAATAAGACTAAAGAAAAAATCATTCAAATCAACCATTACACAATAATAAAAAAACAAATGAAGTCTAGTAACTTTTGCATAGTTCAAAGAAGTTACAGTCTCATTAAATAAAAGTAAAACCTACATTCACATTGCTGACATTCTCTCTGGGTTCTGCTGCTGGATGTCGAATGCACAGTTGTAATTTTATTTGATGAACGTATGTCATTAGAAGAAATAGCTGAAAACTTAGTTCTCTTGGGCTGTGTGTTGAGTTTAGTAGTAGAGATTCCGTTCCCAGAAGGCTTTGACACAGGATTGATAATAGGCTCAGCAATGTATTTTCGTGTGCTATGTGCTATTGATGATGGGTCTGATGTGATTTTAGCTGCAGTCACTAAAATGAGCATTTTTTCACTTGTACAAGTTAAATTAAACAAGACGATCATGAAAGAACTATAAAAGATTGAACATTTATTTTAAATGAAGTTAATTATTAATACAGAGTACACACTTTTTAATGTGTGCAAATTGACTCTGGTACTTGCAGCCGTAGTTATACTTCACGAAAATTAAATTCGCTTGAACTATTTTTATTTGCTTTATACACAGATGTTTTTTTCATCTACTGTGCTGGCCAGAAGTAAGCTTGTTTATGCAGTGGGTGATGTGATAAGAAATATATGCCATCAGAACAACATAATGAAATATAATTTTGACTTGAACAAACTACTAGTTTGTATAGTGAAGAAGAGTTTAACATTCGTTACAGTCTGAACCAAAGCAACACGAAACATGCTAATAGAAATAAGTAGAAAAAATACCATGCCCACATTGATCCTTCTTGGTCAAAGACATCCCTCCCCCAAACCCCCCAGTGCCCGCCACTTCTTTCTCCCCCATTACCTAGTCAATAGACAAGTTTTCTGCACCAACAGTAGCCTCATAGCACCACTTGAAGCTGCCCTACCAAACCCTCCTCAACACACTTATTATTCCACTAGACTATAAATTGAGACCCTCTTCCTCCAATGTAATGTTCAAGTCTCTACTATGTCACATACAGGCCCCAACTTCATATCAATGCCACTCTAATATAGACTAATATCATTTAGGAGTTACCTACTATTACTAATCAGGACGGCACAACTCTCTGTGAACTAGTAAATAGGTTAACCAGAACTCTTGCTGTGGGTGCAAAAGTATTAAAAGCTGCCTAGAAGCAAATTGATGAGCAAACTGGTGTTTTAGTGATGTATATAGAGATTAACAGTATGCCTGCTTCTAATAGACCAATAGGAAATGTCCATTACAAGTGCGCATGTTTTTATACCAATATGGCTCAATTCCTATTGTCTTAGTCTTGAGTTAGCTGTGCTAGTAGATATATACTCGACTTTCTACTAAGAATAAATATACTTTGAATTAATTTTTCTTCTAGTGCAGTACATCTGGCCAGTTGCCATTGCGTACTCCTGGTGTGGATTGAGGTTGAGTGATTTGGTTGTTTGTTGAGTCAAGTCGGATTCTGGCTAAGTAATTCTGATTATGTTTAAGTGAAAAAAAGCTTAAGTTAGTGGCGCGAATCCATAAAAGTCATTCCGACATAGTACTAAACACCAATGTACAATTATCAAGAGAAACTATCAATATTCTTTATAATTTGAAAATCAGAACTATAAAGTTGAAAACCCAAAGAAAAAGAAATTCTCCAAGTTTTGTACACTCACCTGTTAATGTCAGTTCAAATCCTTCAGCAAGTTTTGTTGTTGGTTTCAATATCAGAATTGCAGAGAGTTCCTGCTCGGACTCTATTTGAACTATGCTTTTTACTGTTATCAAGTCATCTTTATGTTCATAAACTTTGTGTTGGTCAGTGAACTCAAATCCTGCTGCATTAACTATGTGATATGGTACAGAAAATTCTGCGGTCTTAGAGATGTTTTGTGCAATTTGAAGCGTTGCTGGGGTGTCAGTAGATAACACCAAGCCCATAGAACAGCTAATAGCACTATTGTATGGCTCTTTGTAACCCGGGCTGGTGATATACACCTTCTCTCCATACTCTGTGTAGCTGATGGCCTCATCTTGGCAGAATTGAAAGCTGCGGCCTTCAGCTAAGAAATAACATAAATGTTCTTCTATCACAAATGATTGACAACAGAGCCGTTCATGTGTGAGTACACACTGAAGAAATCAAAAGAAATAGCTATAAGTCACAACTACAGTGTTAGTACACTAGAGTTACTATTCAGGTACATTAACACAACTAGTGTATAACTATGGTTTGATAGGCACACTTCAATCATAGTTCAAGCGCAGTTCCAGTAATTGATGGTAGTTGTATTCCTATATGCGAAAACTTATAAAATTCAGTTGGCGAGGTTTTTGTAAACAGTGTTTTACGACGCATTTACAATGAAATCAGCAGGTGTGCTACATCTGAGATAAATTTACCTGAAATAAGAGTAACAGCCAGTAGTAGGACACTTTGTGTCTGCATCTCCAACTTGTATGCTAAACTATATACTAGCTTACTGTTGTAAAATGTAGCTATTCAGTTATATTCTACTCTATGTTTTTGCACATTTACAAAGCACATTAAACAGTCTATTGTTTTGGGTTTCTTTTAACAAAACAAAAGATTTATTTAGTAGCCTTACTGTTTTTAGATGATTATTCATTTTGTTTTTTGTAGCAAATGTGAACACTGAAAGGACCATTGCTATAACAGCAATAGGTATTTGAGTAACTGCACAGCATTAGATTGTTAGCAATTGTTTAATACCTGCTTCTATAGTAAGCATTCTATTGATTACCTATGGATTTATTGATATCATCAGTTTCTACCAACTGATTGAATGGTTTTGTTATAGTTTTAGTAATTTTAAGAATTTTCACAAAAGATTTCACTAAATAATCCAAAACTAACTATTTAATGCCATAACTCTTCACATATTATAAATTATCACAGTTGAAGTTGAGTAACCAAAAGTGTTTTGTTCCATTTCTCAAAATACAATTGTATTATTATTGTTTTCAGGACGAAAACAGGCTAGGTTGTTTGTTAGTAGCACCAACAAGGTGCAGAAGAATGTAAGTGAATAGTAACTAAGAAATTTGAACTAACTCGGCATTGCTAAAAGGCACATATAAAATAACACACAACTATATGACTTCATTGATGATGTAATCCATTCATACTTGTTGTTACATGTATATGGCAAACATATATCGCAGACATGGTTACTTATTTGCGGTATTTTGTACTCAACTTTTTCGGCCAAATCTACGTGACTAGCACTTACACTTGCTTGATCAAAGTAAGTCAAATTGCAGTGAAATGCAAGTTGTTACACTATAGCCAATGTTTTGTCACTGATAGAGCTATCTGCTCTTTGAACAGATAACTGCTATTGTTCCAAAACTATCGACCAATCAAGACAAGCGATGCATAAATAGCTAATTCACCTACATTCGATAAATAGCAATAGTAAAACTTGTAAGTTTCAAGTATTGTTGATAGTGGGGTATATTTTGGATTTATCTGAAACAGTTTTGGTCATGTTGAAGTTGTGCCCCATCGAAGAGTTGTGTCTGACCTTCATCATGACCCTCAATATACAACTTGCTGTGTCATTTTCCTCAAGTTAGTCAACATTTGAAACTTTTTCTATTTAGAGCTATTTTACCAATAAAACTCAGGAAGACACCAACAAAAACTCAAACAATGATACAACATTAATCTCAGGTAGTTTAGATAAATACTGAAGCTTCTCTGGTTTAACAATAAACTGATCTTACTTCTAGACTGAATATACCAGCACTTTAATTACATTGTTTTATGTAAATAATAAAAATTTTTTACTGCTTGTCACCTTTAATCATCTTGCAGTGTAGATTGAAGTATATTTGCCTCCCAAAAAATGAGAAGAATAGAAAAGAAAAAAATATAACCTATTAAATAGAACCCAATGAGAACTAATTACTGGAACCAAAACATAACTTTCCATTAAGGCTTTTTGTGACTCTGCCTATAAAAGGCAAAGATTTTATGATATCCATTGCACTTGCTGATATGACATGAGTGTGTTCTCTTGTCTTGTTTTGCCACCTTGTGTTCTGCTATGGATAAAGGTTATATTTATACACTGCTTGAAAGCTGTGTATGTCTGAGCTGAGGGCTCGTCACTGTTGATAAAATCGGTCATTCACTTTACAACTTACTTGTTTGCGCCGATTCGGCACGGATCACCTCTGGGTTGAGGTAGACTGTAGATTGTCTGGTATGAAGTGGCTGACTGCATTGTTGTGGCTGAACAAGACTGCGCGTCTGCCAGCGCAACCCCCTAGCGGAAGGCAGTGGACATAAAAGTTTGCTACAATATTACTAACTAACATGAGTCATGGATGTTTGCAACCATCGCTTCAATCATATAGATATCACACTTTTATATACAATTGGAACCATGTAATAATATACCATTATTATATCAAGGAGTTTGCAATTTGGTCTGTGGCTGTATTTCTCAATATTCATTTGGCCTCGAAAACAATGAGCAACTCACAGTAGCGCTATTAAATATATACATATGTATATTGTTGATTAAGTTTTATTAAAAAAACTAGCAATTTTTGTTGCCACGTTTTGTTATAAAAATTAAAAAATAAAAATTCAAACTTCGACAGCGCAGGCAAATTCCATTTAATTTTTATTAATTTATTAATATATGCTGTCATTGGAGCATAATAACTGCTTTGGCTGATTTGTCTTCTCTACAAGAGATAACTCTAAAGTAAAACTGGAGTTGTCTGTTTATGAAAACAACTGCGAAGGTTTAGTCGTTTCATCCTCGTCAGTTCTAGCTACGCCTGGTGTATGTGCTTGTATAAAGAGAGACCTAAGTGGCAGTTTAGGCTGACCAATCTGTGTGAATTATGCTAAACAAACATTAGCTAACAAACAACTCATGTTTTAGGCAATAGTAATTTCTAAGCAAGCAATGTTTGGAGCAAAAAGTTTAAAATCGTTGGTACAACACTTACTTTACATCTGTTCTCAATCGTGACAATGAACAAAATTTAGTATATGTTAAAGTAATATGGATTGTTAACCTGTTAAATAGATGAAAGATTTATTAAACCAGTCAAAATATCGCTTATGATCTTAGTCAGGTTGTGCGAAATTTTTATGATAATTAGACAAACCACACCCCTTTCCCCACTCCTTCTAACCCTAAAATCCCCCTACACCCTTTGCCTTATTGGCAACAGAACTTTTGAGTTGACCGTGAGCCTTACGCTGTATCATACATATGTATTTTCCTGGATTTAGAGATCCTGGCTACCCCGGGCCTGTATACACCCTGTGTTGAATATATATGTATCATGAAGAACCTACCCCGGGTCAGGACCCCAGGCCAGTCAGCAAATATGGCTGCTAAAGAGCAGGAGCTGGAAACACTTCGCCTTATGTAGACCGGAGCAAGGCAAACGATAGCAGCAGATATTAGGAAGTGTGGATGCCTTATAAGGAGTGGAAGATTTCCACCACAGAAATAGTAGGAAGGGAGCCCAGAGCGACCTAGCCATGTGCTCACTCTCTCATTGGTTTGCTTTTTTATTGTGAGTTGTGTTACCTCTTTTTATTTGTATGTATTTTGTGTTATTGTATGTTATTGGCTCACTCCTAATAAGGGGGTGAGCTTTATTGGCTTCTCCTATAAAATGAGCAACTGTACATGTGAGAAGGCAGACTCTGGGGGACTTTTGTGATTCATTATTTTGCTAAACAGATTGATATAAGGAAGTATTTTATTTGTGTTAACTCTGTGTGATTTGTCCCAGACCCCAAAGCAGTCATTAGTGTCTAGTAGGAGTGGATGCCGTAGTGTCCGTAGTAGTAGGAGGAAATCTACTTAAATATTACTTTTGAGAGCTTAAGGTAGCACAGCATGAAGAAAAATTTTAGCTAAAAGGCAGCAGTAACATAGATATATTAGTAAATTTATGCAAAGAAACAATATATACGTTGATGACCCCAATAGTTGTAGCATTACAAATAAATCAATCAAATATTTAATAGCAGTCTCTATTAGAGAGAGCGTTGTGTGACAAATCACACCTTGAGAAATTAAATACAGACAGCTATATGGTTATTGGTGCACCTTAGAACTGTCCAAATAAAGTTAGTTTGCTCGATACAGACTGTTATCTGTCATCGTTACAGTTCTTTCAATCTCATTATAGAATAGTAGCTCCGGTCTTCTAAAAACATATGGAGACATTTTATAGCAATTTGTGTCTTTTCGTTTGATGTTAACCTAATGAAACAAATTTGTATGTCCAAAAGCTATGCGCTTACATGTTTACAAAACATTTAGTTTCTTATCTCACTTTATCAATATTTCTTTAATACTGCAACTATTCATAGTTACAGCTTTAATCATATGAAGTTGTTAAATTTATGTACAAATGAGGAACAAGGAATCTTCAAATTTAAAAACACAGGATATAACAAAATACATTCTCCAACAATTTTGATCAATAATAATTGGCAGCAACAACACGTTATCTCAACTAAAATCTACTTCTGAGTTCAGAAAGAAAACATATCATGCTGCAGCATGTATTATGTATATTTCGCCCTCACCTTGTTACTTTTGTACTCTGATGTGATTTATCTGAAGTGGTCTTTGGCTTGTCTTTCAAACATTCCGCCTCTGAATATTGGTTGTTTTCTTCCGTATCGCTGGTTGTTTTGGGAGTCAGGTCAATCTCTGAGTAATGGTGAGCTGGTTTGGTCTTTTGTTGAAATCTTAATTTGGCTAATGTCTCTGGTTTGTATGCATCAGAGTGAAAGTTGGATTTTATTTCCAAACCAGCTTCAGCGCTACGTATATCCATGTGTGTTGTATGGTTGTCCATGCAATACAGGGTCGTCACTGCATAGGGAGAACATTCTTTTGCAGGTTCTGTTCGTTGAGTCTTTTCTAAGATAAAGTAATGGTTGGTGTTGTCTGCAGCAGGTACTGTTCTTGGAGTCTCTTCTAAGGTAAAGTAATGGTTGGTGTTGTCTGCAGCAGGTACTGTTGACTCTGGTAAGCCACTGGGAACATTGCCAGCTAACTCTACCTCTGAATAGTGATGGGAGGAGCAATCCACCAACCTACCTGTAGAAATATCAATTAAGCAGTTCAAAATCAATTATTTATAATAACTTGGGAAAATCAACCTACTTTGAGGTATGTATTTTGTAACTGCAATTTATTGCTGTTTGCATATTTGGTCAAATTTATATAAAAATACTTTCTCTCAACTTTTTTAAACAACCAAAGTTAATATATATTGAAGAGCTTTGGTTTTCTGTTGGTTTCAGCACAACAAGCACAGTTATTGGTCAATCAGTCTGCCTAAACCATCAACATGATCTTGTTTGGAAAAAACTGTCACAGTATAAAAAGTTTATTTTGAAATCATGAGTAAAATATCAACTCAACAATGAGGACGTCGCCGTAACCGGATGCAGTTCAGTGGATAATCTAACTTACCATTAGAAATCATGACTTGCCCGACTTCTATTCTGATTTGATAAATTTTGAGCAGCTGATATGACAAAACCAATGCCATTGAGGAAGCCCAAGGGATCAATATAGCTTTTTAAATATTTTTTTTTAAAAGATTTGGTTTGATCACTTGAAAAAAATTAATTAAACAATTATGGTTGTAATTACTATGTGGTAGAGCCATACTTTCGTATTTAGGGTTTGATTAAGTTTGCCAACATAAATTAATTACGAAGCACCCTTGTTTTAGCCTATTTCCACTCTGGCAACGTACTGAGATGGTTTGTGTACGCTGTGCATTATCAGTATTGTACTCACCACCGCTATCTACTTCTCATGAATCGTTAGTCACGGATCTCATATTTGTATTCTAAACTAGTAATAGTACTAACTAAATCTTATGATCACCACAAAGAGTATCAAACATGTGGTCCCCTTGTAGTATGTGACTAATAAACAAGAAATGTTTACTTTCACTTTGTTATCTAACTCTCAGGGCAACCGAAAATTTCGTTTTTGATTCTGTATTGTAAATAATAATAATAATAATCAATAAAACAATAAATAAATCATTGTAGTTCTGTCGATTAGTGTTTGCAATTTTGTTATCACAACTTGTACCAAAATTGCGCTTGAATGAAAATTATTCAACATTAAAATGAAATAAATAGTTTTCATCTCTGATGACGACATGTAATAATTAAATGAGTAATAAATAATAATAAATGACTGCTAGATGTAAAGAGGTTCGATTATCCGGTTGGGAGATAACTTCTACCAGATCCTTCTATATCCTATAGAGGGTTCTATGTTAGTATTGTTAGTGCTCATAAAGAAATGATTGTCTGGGTTATTGCTGATTGCTCAAAGTGCCCAAAACCCTTAGCTATAAGAGACACTGAAGCTCATGACAATGCCAGTATATTAATTAGAGGAGAACTGTAAAGCAAAGAAAAAAGATAAACTTGGTTGACTTTCACTAATATTAATGGTATTGCAGTATAATGGCAACCAGACTTCCGGTTGCATAGAATTATCGCTCCTTATCAAGTGCGTAAAACTTGCCTGGGTCCCCATTGTCATGATCTCTACCTGGTGTGTCCTTGGATTGGTGAACATTATTGCACCGATCAGATCTCTCGTTGAAAGACATGTTGCTCTGCTCGTCTGATGCAGACCTAAAACATTAGCTTATGGAGATGTACAAACAAACTTTGGACCGCTTTAGCAGCAGCATGGCTCTAATATCACAGCAGTAGCAGCAATAAGGGTAGTTGATAAGTCATGTTTACCACTCCTGTCATGCAATAGTACAACAATTGAGATGCTTCCTTATGAACAGCTACTATTACTAACCTGTGTTTGCAATTTCTACCAAATACGCAACCTAGTACAACAGCAATCAGTAGGAACGTCCCACTTCCTGCACCAACAGCTATCTGTATAACTGTTTCCTTGTTGTCTTCGGTAGCTAAATCTAAAGGGAGCTTTGCTAGACCAAAATAAAACAAAATTTTGTTCAAAAATAAAATGTAATAATTTTTACTTAAACAAACTGTAGAAGATGCGTTATCAATGTGAACCAACCAATTAGAAACTCCATTTTGTTATGCGTTTGTGCATGAGTTGTAGACTCCATAAAACTTTTAGTCCGATCTAAAGTGTTCTAACAATTAATTTCATGTTTTAATAAACTTCATAACTCGAAATTAAGTTCTACCTGTTGGCTGGATGGGTGTAGCAAATGCGTGGTAGGCTCTCAAATGTGGACCTTTGGTTGCAGATGGATTGTTAGGGTTTGAAACGGCCTGTCGCAGAGTGGAAGTAGCTTTCAAAATTTTTTTGCTAGATGGTGTTGACAACGAATTGTCAGCGCTAGACCATCTTGAGACATCGTTACGTTCAATTACACTTGTGGAATAGACAGGTTTTTTAGTGGTGGTTGTGTCATACACCTCAGTAATTTTTGTCACTGCAAAAAAAGTGTACAGTGTGGTTTAGTTGTGGTAAATAGTAAAAAGTTACAGCAAAAAACAGAACACTGAAAAACGCCAACAGCTGGCATCTGATAAAGACATAAACGTCTGTGGCTTTCTTTCATTATCTAATACAAACCACCCATAACTAAATGGCTCACCGGTTAACATGAAGATGAATCCATCATCAGATCCTGGAGCTACAGATAATATGAATTGTGCATTTGGAGATGAATTTGTCCATAAGGGAACTGAGTTGTTGTAGACAGTCCGTTTCTCTGTTGATGAACAGTTAATGTGCTGGATAGCATATGGGATGTTTCGTGAGTCAGCTATGTTGTACGGTACATAACAAGGAGCTGTAGCTGGTAAGAATTGTGTTACTTGAAGTGCAGCTGGGGTGTCAGTAGACAATATCAAAGCTATGGTACAGCTTCGAGCTCTGTTGTATCGATTTGGGTAACCTGGACTTTTAATGTAAAGTTTTTCTCCATATTTTGTGTAGGAAATGGTTTCGTTGAGACAGAATTCAAAGCTTCTGCCATTCACTAAAATTCATTTAAATATTTTGATCCATTACAAATATTAGCTAACACTAATTGCACATCACAGCAAGGTATAGGATACTGTATCTGCTGTATCAGTGCGCCATTGCACTCTTGGATGACTGGGGATTAAATACATTTGGTTAACACTACTTGTGGCAGCTAACAAAGAATTCACTCTACAATGCTGAAGTGGCTGTTGCACCTCAAGACACCATCTTGTGTGGAGTTACATTGCTGGAGAAAATCTCTCAGCCATTACATTGGCTGACAAAAACATCAAAATAGACAGTTTATACATCGAAGATACAAAACTTTAGCATGAAGGAATTGATATATAACACAAACTGGACTACTACCAACTAGATAAAATAGATAAATAGATAAAATACCTGATGCAAAAGCTAGAGTCAGTAATACCACACATAGTATATTCCTCTCCAGCTTATACATGGTATAACACAAAGTTTGCTGTTCCTCTGCAATCCAGTCACAATCCAACTGAGCTCTAAGCATTGTAGTCCAGATGTTTTACACTTTTTTGTTACCAGTAATTGATTGAACATTACAAATTTTTTGTTGTTGATTGCACAAACAGTTTCTAACTTCCTCGTTTACAACACGTAACAATATGATGCCACTAACATAACGCAGCACTGGAGTGATCTCCCACACTATACTGATATATAAATAGATGGATGTGGTTTTTACCCATCCTTAGAACTAACTGGCTCGTATCACAAAAACTAACTTGCTGCTAGCTTATGACTCATGTGTCAGCGCAGCTAGTCAGGGTACTCTGGCTAACAAAAGAGTAGCTATATCATTGGTGATCATGCGAATGGGAAAAGAGTTTTTAGAAGTAGCATTACCATACACTGGTTTGAGCTATACCATAGAGAAGTTCACTAACTTCTCTAGCTTATGCACAATCTTATTAGGTGGAAGTACTAGCACTGTACATGCAGGTAAAGATTAAAATGGACGGATGTGACTCCAAGCAACTGGGAATTTTATTGTTTCAGTTTTTAAATGCAACTTAATTTAAGTTCAAGCCTGTTGGCCAGAATCCGAGTTCACTCGACCAAAATCCGAGTCCACACAACCAAAACCCGAGTCCACTCAACCTAAATCCGAGTCCACTCAACCTCAGTCTCACATCTCCACTCCAACCAGTCACCGAGTCTGTACACCAACCAACAAATAAAATATTAACATGGTGACGGCAATGAGCTAGACACAATACACAGTCATAAAGTTATCCAAACCTAAATCTAATGCCCCATTGTCTCTTGGTAAACAGGTGTATTATAAATCTTTATCTTAAGCTTTCCCAAGGCGCCAGCTTAATTGACTATTCTCTAAATTTTCTCACATGCAGCTATCATTACTAACACTAATATTGGCTCTGTGTTACTCAGCGTGAGGGAGTTGTGTCCCCGAGGGTACACAACTTTGGTAAAACATCAACCTACTTTAGTTAACATTCACGGCTGCTGTGTTTATCTAATTATGCTGGGACCTTAAAACTTGCATGTTAGGAGAGGGGGGAGTGTAGAAGCTTAGACTGGGGCACTTGATAGGTGTGGCATACAGGGTACGGAGGAGCTTGGTGAACAAGGAATACCACTACACTATTACAGCTGAATGTCTATTAATATAACCAGGTGCGATGGGAAGGGCTCTCAATGGACATGAAACAATCAAGTGACTTAGCACACGGGAAAGAGGGAGGAAGTAGTAAAGATGTTTAGGTAGAAGTGAAACATGGAGGATGGAGGACAACAAGAAAGAACAAGGACCTAGGACGCTTAATTTGAAGAGGATTTGATTTATTTTAAACTTTTTGAGTTTGAAATGTTTTAAGAAAAATTATATGGAGTTGCCCTCTCATCAGTAAGATGATTCCTATAGACACAGTCAGCACTCGCCAAGACGCAATTTTTTCCCGAAGACGCAACAAGTTATATAGAACTATAAAGAGAGTTTTAAAAATTTTGGCTCGTTTCCACAGAAGTAGGTCCTCCTAAATATTGGCATTGTGCAGAGACTTTTTTGATTGCATAAAATGATATTGCAACAAATTTCAATTTTTTTGGAGCTGTTCTTCTCAAGTCAGCAATTTTTTATGTCTTTGGTAAGCTTGCTTTTATGAATACATCAGCATTCACGTAATAGTGTTTGTGATCACAATCAAATGAAATTTTTTTTATTATAGATGATGATTTTCAAATAAAAAATTAATCAAACAACAACTTTACTATAATTTGTTTTATAATAATACTAGGTGAAAAGAAACGTTGTCGAATTGTATTTCTAACGCTGTTTTTTCTACAACGACGATAATTATTAAATCTGAATTATCAGCTAGTTTTCCAAGAAAGAAATCAAAAAGCAATAAATAATAATCATTAAGATTTTTAAAACGTAGTTTTAAGCTGAAAAAGTAGCAAAAATGGTACGAACTACTTGCTGGAATATATTATATAATATCATAATGCAGATAGTCCCTTCTGTTGAACGCTTTGTCACAGACCTCCATAGACCTATACATAGCTCTTGCGCTTTTGTTGTCGCAAGTGAGTTTTCTCAAAAGTTTTACAATGCTTGATGAGAAAACAGCTCTACACACAAAGTGAGTCTTGAAAATGACGTCCTAAGCCCTTTAAACCTGTTACAGTATCATTTCTAAGGTACTACACCATAGATTTCTGATCAACTTCAACTTACTTCATTTGTTTCAGTTAAAAAGCTGCTGCTGCCTTTTTTATCCGTTAGTTGTACATGCAGTATAACTACTATTAAGGCTCAAGTTTCGCAAAACCATTTTCTAATGAGTAACAACCTCTATACAGCCATGAAGCAAAACTGAAATAAATTTAGCCTGCTTGCATAAAAGAAGCTTCTAGAGATACTCATTGTGCAGGACTTTTAAAAGCATTAAATATTTAGGAGGCAACTAGGTTTTGATTTTTCGCAGACGTTTCAGCTGAGTCAGCAGTTTTATTTGTCACACGAAATCAAATTTGATGATGGTTATAGTTGTCCAGCTCGACAACTACAGCAATCAATCCTAAAATACAAACTGCTTGACTGAAAAAATCAAGCAGTTTGTCCTACAACAGTAGTGTAAAAGCAAACAATAATTAAAAAAAAATCAAACAACCCAATTTATACAATTATGTGTTATTGGCATTTAGGTATTGGCTACATAGCCTTCAATGGCACAAGAATAAAAGACAAATCCGAACAATGAAAAATAAAAACGGCCGACTCCTAATTTTTAAATCATTCAAGCAATGGAATAACTTGGTGTTGGAGTAGTGTTGTCTGCAAACATAAGATAAGCAAAGCTACTTTCAAAAAAGCACATTAGCTCATTTTTAGTTTTTATACAATGCTGAAATGTTTTTTTATTTGATTCTGAGTTTAGCTTTCACAGTCAAATAGTTTTGTGATTGAAACGTTTTTTAAAAGTTTTGTTGCATACAAACACAGAATTAAAACTAACATTTCGGCAATAACCCTCCAATCTAACTAGCCAATCACGGACACCCTGTTTTATGGTTTTACACAGAATGTTGCAGGAAAAAATATTGTACCATCCAACATTTATTCTTTTTCTAGTGGCGGCTAAGGAGAGGAAAACTAAACAGCATTGCCTAACTTTGTAAAAATTAAGCAACTGCATCAGATCTAGTTAGCAAGAGAAGACAACTCAGATTCATTGTAAGGCTTCATCCATTTGATGGGGAGACAACTTGAAATTTTCATACTTTTTCATATTAATTGGCTCTATGTAACACTCAGTTTTTTTGCATTGCTCAAATTTCAACTTTTTAGTTGTCTGGATTATAATTTGAAGTTACTGCTGTCCATTTATTTATTAACTAGTCCAAGTTTTTATGTTTAACATGCTTAACATTAACTATAATTCCGCCCACTTTACCTGCCATTGCACACTCAGTCTACTGCATATGTAGACTTTGCACGCCATCGCATACTGGTGGCACATGTATCACTTAAATGGTTACATCTGATCTTACACTTTTAAGGCTGCTCCACACGGCAACGAAACGAGGACGAAACGTCAAATTATTTCATAACGAATATAAATTTGCTCAACGAAAGCCCTACCGGCACTTCGGTAGCGTTGCGGTGACGTTTCGTCCAGACCTAGCAGTGCTGGGTTGGCATTTTTTCGTTAGTCGATCATTGGTCAAAGGTCTTTTCTGCACTTTGCTATTGGCCACACAAGGCGTAACTTCATTGGTCCATGTTGCGTTAGTGGCGCTAAACACAGCACATGTTACTAAAATTTATTATTATAATAGTTATAATTATTATTACTACTACTATTACTAGTATTATATTAAGTACTATTATTGGCCGGCAGTTGTTTATTATTATGGTTATTAAATTGCCTAATGATGTTATTATTATAATAAAAATTATTATAATTATTAAAGTAATTATTATTACAGTACAGTTAATTGATTTTTTTAAAAAAAATTGGGCCTACTGCAACAAAATAACAAATGATTCATCATCATCATTATTTATTATTATTATTAGGAATTAAAAAGAACCTAGCACTTATAAAATTACTAGCCCGGTGAGTGAGTAATAATGATAACCAGTTGATAAATAATTAAGTTTACTCAACAAAAAATTAACTAAATGCGAATATCTGGAAGCTGTCCGTACAGAAGAACTAGTAGTAGAACTACTAGTATTGAATACTACTATTATTATGATTGGCGGCAGTTGTTATTATAATTCGTGTATTGTCATTGGCTGGCAGTTGTTTGTCGTTCTTTGGCTACATGCAGTTTCGTTCGCGTGTGAAGCAAATTTCGTTACCAATGCACCAAAACGAAAAACTATTCGTTTCGGCCAGTTCGTTTCGTCCTCGTTTCGTCGCCGTGTGGAGCAGCCTTTACAAAACAGAAAGTTTCAACTCCACCTACAAGTTGCTTCATGTTATTTCTAATCTATCGCTGTCTGTCTCGCCCGTAACATGCTAGGTTGTGTTTTGAATTAAAGACTCCGCAGATAACCTTACAAAACCTTGACAAATTCAACAACCAATGTTGATCTAGCAAGCTTTCATATTATTTCTATAAATTGGAATAAAGAAACATGACAAATGAATTACTCAATATATAGCAAAACTATTAGCTGTCCTAAATTAAACTGAAACAATTAGTAGCTTTCCATGTCACAACTTCATAGCGCTAAGTCGTAGCGCCACGGGTTTCCCCCCTTGGAAATGGGTATACCGCTACTGCTATTGTGATGATGTGGCGCTATTGAAAGTCGTTACTAAGTAGCGGCTTTCAATAGCGCCAGATAACTGAAGCGTTATGGAAAAATGGAATGCCCTAGCCCTACCGGTTGGCAAATGTGTGTATTGACATTCCAGAATCACTGCAGTCAAAATAATTAAATAATTTGGACAGAAATTTCAGTGATATGAGACAGTTGCCTTTCTATACCACTTATACTAATAAAAAATGATGCAGAATCATGTTCACAAATACATGTATGTGTTTTACTTCATATTAGTTGTCTTTTTTTCCCCATTTTAGAGCTTGATAATAATAATAAAATTTGAATAGTAATAATAACAATAAATAATCAATGGCAGTAATTAAATAATAATGAAAATGAATAATTATTTTAAATTTAATAAATAAATTACACATTAGCCAAGCACTGCTGCTTCAAAATTTTATCTGTGGAGTATGTAGTATTAAATTAAACAAACATAAGAATTGAATTTAAAACTAACTGTTGGTTGAAACAATTTTCCTTGATACAGTTTCCCCAATCGACTCATAAGCTCAAAGTCGCGCTTGATTCGCTAATTAGGGTTCATGACCTTTGGGCCTACTGTATTGCTGGCTTTAGAAAAGAACGTGATGGTTTATCGCTATTGAGAAGCACTGGAGCCATGACATAATAGCGCAGCCATACGACATAAGGATACGGAAAGCCACTAAATGTTAGCTTCCTGCTTTTTAACACACCTGGCTTTTATTATTTCTGCTACAAACTTTTGCATTTAATAAATAAACTAGATATAAATAGTTCAGCATGATAAAGTTTGATGACAAAAAGACAAAACTGATGTTAGACGCGTAGTTCTTCGACCCATAATTGTAAAATGAAGGAGGTCACTCATTCTACATTAGCTCTCCACATACAAGCTGTTGTCTACCATCTTTAGATTCTTGTCTATCACCGCATAGTTTGGAGTTGTCTCCACCCTATAACAACATCAGTGTTGAGCTAAAATTACCCATGATCAATCATTGAAAATTCCTGGTTATAGACTAAATGTAAAAAATGCAAGCTAGCAGTGAGCTGAAAAAATACAAATCGTCTTTTTAGTTATTTTTCACTGTAAATGTTTTCTAAACCGTGATTTGCAGTTCAATTTAATAAGCAGCGGTAATAATTTTTCACCATTTGAGGCAAAACCCAAAGAAGTACATACCCTTCAGCTTCTGGTTGGCCACTGTAGATAGAATCTACTTCTCTGTTGTTGATGTCTTGTTTTGATGTTTCTGATGACTCTAGATCATGGTACACACCGCTTGTGTTGGGTAGGTGAATGGATACGTCTGTATTTTGATGTGTGTCTTCTGCCGCGTTTGGCTGCAGTTCATCCACACATTCTACTTCCCAGTAATGGTTGGTATCTTCCATCTCATCAATATCTGAGTAATGATTCATTGGAGTTGATCTTGTCCTTCCTGGTGATCTGTTTTTGGCGTGTGTTCCTGGTTCATTTATTTCAGAGTATGGGTCAGGATCTAGATCTGTAGGAAATGCAGAGTTGTCTGCGGATGTGTTGATATGCATAGATCCTGGGAAGGTTGGTTCTTGGAATGCTTCTCCTTCAGGCTCCTCTAAGGTGAAGTAGTCATGTGTAGGTACTCCAGCTCCTTCTAACCCGGCTGTTCTTCCTGAGGGATCGCTGTGGGCACGAAAACTCAACTCTATCCCAGAATATAGGTTAGAAGCATCATCTACGGTTCTTCCTAGAACAAATGAAATATATGTTAGCTGTAAGCAAAAAATAGTAACTATCAAATTTTTTGTTCCTTGCTTTAACGCGAGAATATCCTAGTTAAGTCTCTTGAACCGCCAACAATGGTTTTGTTTCAATGAGAGAACTCTTCTCAGTCTGTCTTGATTTTTTTCTCCATTTTTGCAGCTTTATCAGTTTTTACAATGTGACAGCGTTTACTTCAGTAAGCCAGTCTCAACTTCAGCTCTATTTAAAAACTGTGTTTATAGACTTAATTTTTCTTAAGAAAAAGTGTTTACTTCAATGCATTGTTCTAAGCAACTTATGAAACTATATAGTTAAATGGAAGTCAATTGCAACCATCAACAAAAAAATTGATTAGAGCAGGTGTTCAAATATTTTTTACCTGGTATGGGGCGGATAGAACTTTCTCCACTAGACTGATTATGTAGAAAATACACATTTTGCTTAGATTTCATTCTCTTCCTGCAACAGACGTTTTACAAGCATTTTGAAAAGCTGTTCAGCTCAATTGATGATGGATAGCTAGTTTGGTTGATAGTTCAAACAAAAATGAGAAAATAATTATATTCTCATATCCAGCTTTTGTTTACCAACCTGTGTTTGTATCTCCCGACAAATATACAACCCAGTATGACAGCAACAACAACCAGCACAAGTGTAGCACCTCCTGTCGCTAGGCCTATCTGTGTATTTATTTGTGTCTTTGCTAAAATGTAAAAACAACTAAAATGTATCAGCAAACATTTATTATTTTTTTATAGCGCTATTTGTAAGTCATTGATACAAATTGTCAACTTATTACGGCTAGTTGTTAGCAAAAACCAAACACACTTTTGTTGCTCCAAGTCCAAAAAAATATAGTGCGCTAGATTTTGTTTAATGCTATATAGACATATAATATATCTATATAGACATATATATGCTATATAGATATATTATATCGACAAGGAACTTGTCAGTTTCTTCAGCCATTTTGCAAATACACTTCCCAGCGAAGTTAATACCATTATTGTAAATCTACCGGCCAGACAAAAAACTTCAAAGATAAATTTAGTCAGACTAGTTATTAACAATAAAATAGAAATTTTATCCCAGTTTCTGCTAACAATAACCCACTCTCCATCAACTGAATACATGATACTAAAACAAGCAGCTAAAATGTTAAATAATCCTTTTCTTTTGCTTCACAGCTTGTCAAGGTTACTGAAAGGTAGGGACTGGGTATCTACATTAGAAGGAAGGGGGTAGGTAACAGGTAGCCAGGGGTGGATATAGGGATCAAGGGTGGATACAAGGGACTAAAATATCATTTGACCTTGCCCCCTCTATGCAGTATTGTAAAGGATTCTCCCACGACTTTCAGTGAACAGCTACTAGAGAGAGTACCAGAGACAAGAGGCCATAGTGACCACACTCTCCCACATTACAAAATTATGATCTGTCTGAGAAAGTTCGTTTATTTAAACATACTTTTTGTTCGCCAAGTCTATGCTCATGGTTGACATCACAACAAAAACTCCCAGGAAAGGATACTAGATCGTTTGGCATTAATGTAATGGTGATGACAGCATTAACACATGGCATAAAAATTATTCTATCAATAAGCATTTGGCTTCTTTACTCAAACAAAACAAATTTTATCCCAACAATCAGCATCCTGCATCCGAATTAGTGTAATGCAGGCATTTTTTACCATAAAATAGTTGCGTCATGAATACAAGCGTTTATTGTGACACAAAGCCTGATGCCACGACCGATATTTCTCGATACTTCCCTTACTCATTTTGCTTACGCATGCACTGGTTAATGCTTATTAGTGTCTTTCTGTGAAGGATTTTGCTTATGCCACCATATTTACGGACACAACTAACTTCATGTACAAATGAATGCCTCCAACGATGCTAGACCAACAGCTCCAAAACACAAGTTCTGCTGAAGTTGCACAACTTCCAAGCTCGAATCCTCAGTTCCCAGCAGTTACAGGATTTACCCTCCTCCTGCTCTGCTACTCTTCCTCTCAATTCAACGATCAATCCCTCTTCTTAGAACCAACAGGCTAGACAGGTGACACAAGGTTATCCAATATAATTAGTTTATTGCTGAGAAAGTCACAAAAACAAAATGAACTTCAGAGCTCTCCATGTAAATACTGCCACACTGTACTAGCTTGTCTGGCATTTACTGTAATCTCCCTAGGTAATAACAATACTATCAATAGAATGCACCAATTCTAAAAATCATAACCCAATATGTTAACCAGTCCTAAAACATACTATATACAATTATCAATAAAACAGTTATGATTACAAAGGAACAACAAAATACTATACGTAAGTTCGGCCTTTCTTGTAAGATTAAACCACAATTCCTGTGTATTTCATCAGCCTGCTTCTGATAGCTTGTGTGCCTGTAACCTGATGAACTATACATCCACATGACCAGAGGGGCTGGTGATAGTTTCAGGGGTTCAGTCTGCACAGGAACTATCCCTTTCCTTTAGGGAATGATTGTGCATGGTTACACAGGACCCCGAGTAAATCGGGGTAGCTACCCTGACTTAGAGTGCAGCTCGAGGTAGCTAAAAAATGCTGGGAAATGTGCTTCTAGGCAAATTACAGAATGCATTTTGAGTGGGTTATCCTCTGAGTAACTAGAATAAGTTCCTTTGGCCTTGAGGGTAGGGTGGAGAAAGGGGTAGAACTAGATGGGCGCGCGCGTGTCCCCGGCGTCCTGGGACGCTGCCCACCACCCGTCGGCGGGCCTCGTCACCCAAGCCTGAGCTGCTGGTATCTCTGCATTGTCCATTTCTAGTAGCAGACGGAGAGAAAGCTCTGAATTAGAGAGGAAACGGGCGTGGGGGACTGGGGAAGGGGGCAGAAGTGCAAGGGGAGGGGAAGAGGTTACGGATGTAGCTGCCATTCCAAGGGTTAGTTATGGCAAATTCCTCAAAATTTTGAATGTCAAATACTTATCAATAACTTTTTTTTAAGGTTGGCTGCAAAAATAACAAAAGTGATGTTTTCATGGCAGCTGTCCTTGTTCCCTAAATTTTCTTGCCGGGATTTTCGCTGACACATATATTTACAGAAACATACTTTAGTTAACCAATGTAGAAGAGAGATGACTTTGGTTTGCTCGTTCGATAACATTTACAACGCAGAAATCTTTAGCAATATTCATCAGAAAATAATTATCTTCACTTACAAGCATCAGTCAATAAATAAACCTGACTTGATCGCTTACAACTTTTTCAAGTCCATACATAGATTAATTGGCATTTAAGTATTAAACTGATCTGGCTTCTGTGTTGTTCCAACAGGTTTGGCAATAATGGTTTGAAAGACAAAAACTTGTTTCAGCTCTTTGATAGTGTAATGATAGAAACAGCAGAACTCGTTAACAGTCAGCAAGTTGAGAAAGAACATACGTTTTATATATAAAATTTGCAAATTTATTGCAATAAAAATGTAATGCATAGACAGTATCAGTATCAGTAAATCTGTGGCTAGCCGTCATTTGATATAGTTTTGTTTCTAAGTTTTCATGGCTATTCCGGGTTTTCGCAAGATAAGCGCTTTCTAAGTTGCCTGAATTTGTACAAAAAAGCTGCTGTGTAACAGTAGAAACATTAAAAATGACAGGCATTTTTGCCCTACCTTTATTTCCCTAAAATGAATGGCAATTAATGAATTGTACCTGCGGAAAGCATTGAGGCTGTAGATTTAATCTCATCTGCAGTGGAGTTGGTAAATGTTGTTGGCTGTGTGATAGAGGTTGTTGGTTGTGCAGTTGAAGGTGCTGGTGTCGTAGCGCAAATTCCAGATGTACCATCACTTGTGTTACTGGTTGTTGCGGGTAAGGGTGCCTCGTTAGATGACCCTTAAAGAGCAAATTTAGATAGATTACATTGCTTCACTTTAACATGAAAATACTGTCGATCTCAACACAAAATGGCCAAAGCTGCTTAAACTTGGACTGTATCGCACATGCCATTTGTGTTTTACCAATTGCAAGACATAGTTATGTGGCATTTTTTTCTAACAAAAAAACTAGCTGTATCAGTCATGTATCCACAGAAAAGTCTCAAGTAGGTGATGTAGTGATGTTATCTAATCCCTGTAGACATAACTTGTTAGTCATCAACATCTTTAATTTTCTTTTTTATCAATCACTATATATCTCACAACGGAATACAGTATAACTTTTGTATGTATGTGTATGTGTGTGTGTGTGTGTGTATAACTTGCTTTTTTCCTGTAAGTAATTAGATTTGCCCTCTGTGTTCAAGGTTAGCAGCAAGATCCAGAACTGACATAATTTTTTCTTTTTGAACTTTTATGACAAAAAAAACGCTCTATTTACCCCAGCTGAGTTTGTTAACCTCTTTGTTTTTAAACTTTGTCAATTACATAAGTAGTCTAACAGCTATACAATATCTAAAATCCATTTTTAATCGTTTTTCTAGGCATTCCTTTTACAGTTGCTCTGCCATTAGTGATTTTTTCTTAATGTTCATCATTTACTAAGCCATTCACAAACAATTGATGACCAGAATACGGATATAATGGAGCTGCTGTGTGCTTGTAGCAAGCTGCCTACTTCAGAGGTAGCCTAACGGCTGGCTCAACACTTTTCAGAGACAAAAATAAATGCTGTGGACATAGATATACAGTGTCTAAAATACAGGTAAACAGAGAGGATTGGTCATTTTGGACTTGGAGTGTCCGTAAGTAGACATATAGGTATTTAGCTGTAGTTATAGTTTAGTAAGCTGCCCTGACAAAATGTAGGGCCTTGGGTTTAACCCCAATCCAAAAATTTATGTTTCTGAGTGGCATCGCATTAAAAATAGTCTCAGGTGGTTTCCAAGCATTATTCTGCCATGTAGCAAAGATAACAAAGAAAGGCTCAGAAAATGCGAGCATAGAGAGGATACATACTGCAATGGAGCCGGAAATTTGTCTAAAATGATATGGCTGGATGTTACAGCCATTCAGTCTATGGAAAAGTTCGGAGCTTTCTTTAATAATATAGTTTATTTATTTTTATTGGCAACATGTTGTGTGATTGAGCATTTAAATTACTGTAAGGTACCATTATTACTGAGAAACTCCTCATTTAGCGTAACTATTTTACCAGGTTGAGGCTATAGAATGTGGAACAAGTGCTCTTTTGGTGAGGAGCTGTTGGGTCACTGCTACTCACTTACTTGTATGCCATGTGCAACTTGAACATTGTTGTGCCTCTGAGCTGACAGCCCAAAAGGAGTTGTTGAATTAGTGTAGTTCACTCATTAACATTGGTTGGTATTAATATAATATGAGCAGATCTGCATCAAGTAACGTGAAGTTTTCTTGAGGTTCATATAACAGTTGTGCCTCAATCTTCTCCTCCCCCTGTCAACACATAGTTTTTTATTACTTTTTTATCCCCTTTCTTCCCGGCACATGGCTTCTCTCTATTATTTTTTAGTATAATATATGACCAGATCTACAGCGAACTTTGTGCAACTTTTTGAGGTTCATAGCCCTGACATGACTTTATTTTACCGACTTATTCCGAGGTTCATGCCATGGATCTAATCCCCAGTCTTGACAAATGTTGACACATGGATGGCTCTTGATACGTTTTTTTTTATCCCCCGACTCCTCTGGGCGCATTGTTACTTTATGTTGCTTGAAACTTTTTATCCTTTTTTCCACTCTTGGTGAATTAATTTTCCAACTTTTTTCGAGTGAAATAGGAGCAGATATGCATCATGGTGCCTAAGGACAATCAGGTTCTCCTGATTCCAAAGTGACTTTTTGAGCACCAGGTCCTTTTTGTACGCACCTGGGTTTGGTTATGGTAGTTGTTGGCGTTTGTAATATTGTATATGATTATGATTATTATCTAAGTATTTATTGTGCAAGGGTTGTTTATATTGGGATTTGTATCATGGTTTTGATTGTTGGATTAATGCAAGAGTATTTACAAGTGATAAAAAATCAATTAACAACATATGCATTCAATTGTTTAAATACGATACCCCCAGCAAGGCACAAAAGCAATAACAAGCTGGCACACTAATAATGAGTAATAGCTATGTATAGAGGCAATGCAGAACAGTTCGCTTGCTAGTCCTTCCTGAGTCTTCTACTATCGATGCGTCTTGTCCAAGAGCTGTCTAAGAACTGAAGAGCTGAGCGAAATGCAAGAGTATTTATAAGAGATAAAAAATCAACTAATGACATATACATACGATTGGTTAAATACAATACCCCCAGCGAGGCAAAAAAGCAATAACAGGCTGGCACACTAATAATGAGTAATAGCTATATATAGAGGCAATGTAAAAGAAGCACTAGTGGCGGAAATCCTTCCTTAGCTTGGCTTAGGCGAGCAGCAGTTCAGCTGTACTCTGTGTGTATCCAAGCGTAGCCATCAGTGGGTAGTCTTTAGGTAGAGGAGATATATATATATACAATAGCACCGGCTGAAGATTAAGGAGCTGCACTGTGCAAATCTATTACAATATTGTATATGATTATGATTATGATTATGATTTAGGTATTTATTGTGCAGGGGGTTGTTTATATTGGGGTTTGTATCACGGTTTTGATTGTTGACCTAATGTAAGTTGGTTGCTAATATTATCTTTGACTTGCATCGTTGCTGGAATTTTTGTCATAACTTATTTGTATAATAGGTAAAATACAATAGATAAAATGTATATAATAATCGTTATAAAATTCATTTTTTGATAACATGTTAGCACTAGATATGAATATAGTTTATAAGAACATAGTAAAGTGTTTATAATAGTGAGTAGAACTTGACAAAAAACACTAGAAATAGTCTAATATGAAAAGGTATCATCAACACAGTTAATGGATAATCTCTTCAAACTCTGCAAACTCGTCATTCATGAAATCGGCAATACCGTGGTTTGTAATCGATTTCGACATCTTTTCATTGTATTTTACTTCACTGCAATTTTGCTCCCATTCGGTGCTGCTCGATGCGGAGAGGAAGACTGCATTTCAATGCATATTTCTATTTCCATTTCTTTTGTAAATCATCACAAATTGAGCATATTTTTTATCATCTTTGACATATCTGTGTGGTATGAGAAGATTCTCATCTTTCTCTTTCCATTTTTTGCAAAGCATATCGGATGCTAGGCGCTACAGATTGTTCTCTCTCTGGAATCGATGCTGTATGAACAATTCAATGACGTTGCTGTAAGAGAAAACTGAACACTGGGTGAAATTAGTGAGATAATTTATTTTGTAGCCGAGATTGAGCTCATCCTTGGTCACCTTTCTAATTTGTCAGGCTTGAACAGCAGCTTCTCCCGAGCTTAACTTTTCCGTGGTATCGCGTTTGATATCGTAGCAAGTACTATTTTCCTTTTTGGAATTTCAAAACTCCCCGTAGTAAATGACCACGCAAGGTAATGGGTGCTGAAAAAGATTGAGGCTCTCAACTATTCTGTTGGGGCAAACTACACAGTCATTTCAATTTAGGAGTGCGATTGGTTGACTCGTTTAAAAACTCTCACAAGTCTACGAAAATTTATCGACATATTTTACAAATCCTTTATCTCAAACAATTGGAGAAGGAACTGAAAAAAGAAGTCGTGGAGAGAGTTCAATCAGATAATTTTTGCATTGGTCAAATACGACATCAAAGTGCCAAAAGAGCTAGAAGAAAAACTTTCCAAAACGCTTCCAATTTTCATAAACACCATGTTGAGCAGAGAGAACTTGAGCAATGAGATGAGAGATTTTGCTGAGACCGAAGGAATTCTAAAAGCTTCCAACACCTGCTAGTTTGTAGCATGTTTAGAAAGGAGATAATGCTAATGAGCTCGTTGCTAAAGTGGTACTTGAAACAGGAATTGAAAATCACAAAAGTTTATCACCTGATAGAGTACGCCCCTAGATATACTTTTAAGGCTTTTGGAACATTGGTTTCGAATGCTAGGAGAATGGGAGATATGGACCCTAGTCAAGAGTTGATTGCCACTACCAGTAAACTGGTAGAAAATGCTGCTATGGAAAAAACAATCAGCGACAAGGAAAAACATACAAAAGTCAAGTACATCGATGGGGCCGGAGAAGCTTCATTCCTCATCAGAGGGAGCAAGTTTATTCCTATGGACCAGATGTTGGAGGATTTCTACAAAATCATAAGCACTTAAAATGGTATGTTCTAAAACCTAGTTAAAATCAACATAAAAAACTATTATGTTTTTAAAGTTTATCCCATTAATCTTTACACTATTATTCTTTAGCTGAGCATGAATGTCCCGGTGCACTTGGGTTTCTTGGTACTACATTATGCCAAGCTGAGAATGGTGCAGTTTTATTTCGACTTCATGGACAAGTAAGTAATCCATGCTTTTCCTCCATTAACTAAATAGTTATCGTAAACAGACATAAATGTAAATAATGTGCTTACCAATCTTTTCCAATTTATATACACATCAGTAGAAGTGATTTACATTACGTAGAACTGGATACAGATAGCATGTGCTTGGCTTTGAGCGGATCTCTAGAAACATTGATGAAAACAGACATGAAAAGAGAGAGATTTTCTTACCTTTGTCGCTACGGTGAGCATGCCACTAGCGCTAGTATAGCTAAGGTGAAATGCTGGTGTGTAACATTTGCTGTTAGTAAAAACCGCTGGTAAGCTACACCAGCATGGGCGTGGCTTAAAACATTCACTAATGCTATTGGCTGAAGCGACTGCATCGTCTGCATTAACACATCAACATGGACACAGTTACTTGAAATTTAACTAGTAGTGCTAGTTGAAAGCCACTGCTGTGTATCGCTTGTCACGAGTGAAAGCACACTTCACTGCAGCAGTCAGGTGAAGGAAATCTGGTGTGTGTGTGTGGCCGGGCATTTAAGTCAATTTCTACAATTTATTTCCACATCCATACTGCAATAAACACTGAGATGAGTTTTTGAGAGTTAAACGTTGGGTATAGAATGGATGGTGCATGCTTGCTGCAACAAAGTGCTAAAACACAGTAAAAGAACAACCGGGTTATTCAAAGAGGAGTTCATGGGAGATGGAATCGGTCACACTAAACTCTAAATCCTTCTACTGTTTGGATGAAAAAAAAGAAGTTTAGCTCGAAAGATTGAAACAAAAAAAGTAATGATTTAAGCAAGCACAATTATTTGAACGTATTGAGAACGAGAAAATCATTGAAAGGAAGCAATTGCGGTTTCGTAATAAAGGATGGAAAGATGCAGACAAATAAAATAAAGGCTAAGATATTTTCACGCTAAAAGACGGGTATGCTCTGAGGGAGTATCAACAAAGCTCACTAGCTCGTAGAAAAAAAACAAGCACCTCGCATTATTTTAAATTTCATCTTTCTTACATTAGTTACTGAATTCATATTTTGTTCAATATGACAACCATTAGTCAAATTTACGCTTTTATAAATATTACATACGCTTTATTTATTGTAATTTACATGTCTGTATGCTTACTAGAATTGCTTGCTGAAGTAATCAATGAATGTCTACCATAATTTTATGTCTTCATTTCATACATTGTATATAACCGCAATAAAACATATACTTTAATAAAGATAATAACTCTCTATGCAAACATAATGTTAGTCCAACAATTAAAACCATGATACAAACCCCAATATAAACAACCCCTGCACAATAAATACTTAGATAATAATCATAGTCATATAAAATATTACAAACACTACCAACTGTCATAACCAACACCAGGTGCACGGGAAAAAATACCTTACAGGGTCCTCATGTACTTGATGCTCAAAAAATCACTATCGAACCAGGAGAACCTGATTGTCTTTCAACACCATGATGCATATCTGCTCCAATTATACTTGAAAAACAAAAAAAGTGAAAAAATTTAATCGCCGAGCGTGGGGAAAAAGGAAAAAAACTTTCAAGGGACATAAAGTAACCATGTGCCCCAATCAGTCGGGGATGAAAAATACGTATCAAGAGCCATCCATGTGTCAACAGTTGTCAAGACTGGGGATTAGATCCATGGCATGAACCTCAGAATACGTAAGTAAAATAAAGACATGTCAGAGCTATGAACCTCAAAAAGTTGCACATGTTTGCCGTAGATCTGTTCCTATTATAGTAAAAAAGTAATAGAGAGAAGCCATGTGCCATGAGAAAAGAGATACACTAGTAATAAGAAACTATGTGTTGACAGGGGGGGGGGATTGAGACACAACTGTTATATGAACCTCAGGAAAACTTTACATAACTTGATGCATATCTGCTCCTATTATACTACTGTTGGTGTTTGCCTGGCCCAGGTAGAAGCATACCAAGCTTAGAAGGGAATCAAATTGCTGAGGGAGTCATTCTAGTAATGAAGCCAATGACGTGTTTGTTACTTTAATGAAAACCCGCTACAATAGCCAAGCAACAGTAGGTAAGCTATTGCACAAGTAGTGATTGGAATAAACAACCACTAGCATGCCTTACTTGCACCATATTGTGAGAGATTTGTATGATATATTAGTCACCCTGCCCATCTCCCCATCTCCCATCTCTCTGCTGGGCCAGCATAGACCCTGTATCATACCTATGGAACAAATAAGAGCCTACCCCAGGTACTGCGGGTCAGTACCCGCAGTACCTGGGGTAGGCTCAGGGTAGGCTGGGGTAGGTCAGTACCCCGGACCAGTCATTAAAAATGGCTGATAACATTAGTCTAAGGCATAAGGAGCTGAGAGCCCTTCATCATTTGGATACCGAAGCAGTACAAGTGTTGGAAACAGAGGCTAGGAAGTCAGGACCTCATATAAGGAGTGGAAGATTTTCACCACTACTAAAAGAGTGGGAAAAGAGCCCAGATCCACTTTGCAATGTGTTTGCTCTTCCCATAGTTTCCCTATGTTATTGTATTTTGTATCATCTATTGTTATTCTTATATATTTTGTATTGTTGTCTGTCGTTGGCTCACCCCTAATGAGGGGTGGGGGTAGAGATTTTCTGCTTTCTCCTATATAAGGAGCTGTTGCACATGAGAGAAGGATTGTAGATTTTGGTATCATAACTTTATTATATTGCTGAATAGAATGGAATAATAAAGTGTTTTATTTGTGTAAACTCGGTGTAGTTTTTTCTTGGTCGTGGACCCCGAATCTGTCGCCAGTAGAGAGAAGGAGTTGATGCCGTTGTGTACGTAGCGAATGGAGGAAAATCACTACAATGTGCTATTACGCTCTGGAAACACAACAAAATCCTGGGAATGAAAGTTACTTCATCTTTTTATAATTAAATGAAATTATCGCTATCTGTATTGGATTTGAAGCAAGAATGTAGTGTTTATCAATGATGTATTTTAGCCACAACCATACATTCAATAAAAGTCCCTCTCAGTCGAGCAAACACCTAATACACTCCAACGTGCTCTAAAGGTTTCAACTCCATATTATGCAGCACCCTATAGACTAGAATGATTTCTAGCAAAGCTAACTGCAAAGTGCATGGCAAAAATTGCACTATAGACAGAATTTTAGAAATTCTGTAATCAACAACAAGCAGAAATCAGAAGTGTTCTTTTCTTATTGCACTTTATATAACGAAATACCAAAAGCATGTGAAAACATGCTTGGTAAGGGATGTCTGGTCAAAATTTCTGTTGAGCAAATCGACGCTGAAAATTGTTGTTTTCGATTCAGCGGTTGGGAGAATAATTCAAATTTGAATATGGAGATAAAATAAAATGTGCTAAATTATATAGTTTGATTTAAATTAAAGTCTCATTTAACTTTTGAAATTATATGTTTTGAAACCAGCAGTCTATTTTGCTGTCTTTTGTAACACAATTTAATTTTGCAGACAAACAATTGTTTATGTTGTGAATTGCATATTGACTCACTCGAGTATTTCAGCAGGAAGCCTTCATGTCTATTCTCACCATTTGCAGAAAACTCAAGTATCAGGGATTTGTAAGCACTTGTATCTATTGTCTGTTGTGTTGGTATGCTAGATGTATCTCCACAGGCATAGAGGGGATAACTCTCACTATCACCAAACACTTTGAGTACATCATATGGTTGACCCCCACAACTACCCAATTCACCGAGGTTGAAGTAGATGAAATCTATAGTAACTGCGGATACATAGCTAAGATTCACCAGAGAGAGTCGGTTTGTCAGGTTTATCCCATAATTCCTCTCACCAAACCCTTGATGACTAGCTATGTATGCAGAAGGTGTTGATATGACATCTATTTTGTCCTTGGACTTAGCTGGTTGCATTGTTAGTAGTGGTAGCACTACAATAAAAACATGCATTTCTAGCATTTTTCACATTTAATTCTGGGTAGATTCCCTGCCCCAATTAATTGCACAAACAATGACATAGAGAATGTTAGTGAATGTTGTTTTTTTTTTCTATTTATTCCGACTCCATGTGCCATTTGTAGCAAACGCCCTTTGGTAGTTTTCAATAAATGCAAATTATTTATTGCAGACTTCAGGATACATATTCACTTTCTATTCAACTGCTTCACTGTCTGTTGATAAGAGATAGTCAAAGTTTTTTATTCTTCATCACAAATTCAAATCCTTGGACTATTGCAATAGCACTGGATAAATAGTTGACTCCTAAACAAATCACTCAATATAAACCAAAATTGTATTTTCTTCAAAACCAAGGCAAAATTCTTTCGAACATTTTATCTCAAAATCTTTTAGCAATATTAACCGTCAGTATAGTTTATAATTTTTTTACAAGAAACAAAAACCAACCTGCTAGTGAAAAAGTGAAAGCATCTCCAGATCCTACAGGAAGCACAAATTGTACTTCATATTCCGAGCTAGTTTTGATAACGCAATGGTTGGTGTAGAGAGTTATGTTATTGGATGGAGAACAGGATTCATATTGATTTGGGAGTTGGTTACCTTCTGCGTTGGTTAGACTATAAGGTACAGAGCAGCTGGCACTGTCAGGTAAGTACTGAGTTATACCGAGTACAAATGGACTTGAGACTTGTATACTTAGACTTAGCACACAGCTACTATGTCTGTTGTATGGCTCTGGGTAATCTGGGCTGGAGATATTAATACTCTTTCCTAGCTCTGCATAGCTGATAACTTCACCACAGAAATATTCTTCACCTTCTTCTAAATCAAAATAATTTAGGTTTTTAAACCAGTTATGTGCAAAAATAAGAACTATCTTTTGGTACGTAACATTTAATTCATGAGCAAAACTTGGTCCAAATAAATGTATAGTATAATGATTACAATAGCTCTGAAAAATGCTTTGTGTGAAAAGCTGATGCAATCAAGTAATTTGGCTCATTCAATTGTCTGCCAAGAAATACCAGCGCATGAGAAGTAAGCAAGTTTTGTGCTTCAACTGATGCTTTGTTCGTAGCTATAGTCAGTTGTTATAACTTACTGGTGTGTGTATAAATTCTTCCAATGAATTTCATTGCTGCATGAGACTCAACAGCTTTCCCAACTCAAAAAGTAAATTTAAAATACTGAAAATACAAAAAAATTGAATTTTTTTTAAAACATTGTGTTTTTTCTCATTAATGGGGATTTTTCAAGTAGGTAGTTTTCAAACGAACTGGTCTACTCAAAATCTTAACTCGATTATAGTCACCAGACACTAAGTTACATATTAAGCTATGCAATTATTGCAAATATTGCACTAACTATGTTTGAGATCAAATGATAAACATCGGCCTAGGTTTTCTTTTTCAATGTTGCTATCACTACACGACAAAAATTGCCAATACTCTGTCTTATACCCTTTAGTAAGTCATATTAAATAAAAAAGCTGCCAGTTATTTTACTTTTTGCTAATCATACCCATTGTCTAACTATTATTGCTATCTAAGGATATAGATTCACATATATTCTTTCTTTGTTGTCTATTTTTTCTATTTTCTGTTATCTTTAGGATTTGGTAAAAGCAGATACCTGAACAAGCTGTAGAAAGTCCAGCTATCAATACAACCAGTAGTAACTTGTACATTTCAAGCACAGGCTTTACACGTCTCTACTGCGCAGCCACCTACAGCAACCCTAGCAGCTCCTGACTGAGTAAATGTTTTATCTTTACACTCTCTTTGTCCTTCACCTTTGTCTTGTGATATCAGGCTGAATAAATTAGCTCAAACCTCCTCGTTTGTATAGGTTAGCATAATACATATCATGTTGTAATGTGTTTGTTCAATGAATGTGATATAAATATGTTCTATTCACCTCTATACTGACTGTGAACATGAAATAATTATTTTCTCAAACAAGCTTTAGTTTCATTACGTGGGCATAAAGCTGGTAATTCAATAGATTTTTGGCAGTCAGCCAATGACTAGAGAAAGCTTGGACCTATGCATTTCTGTTTTATAAGACACCAATACATGTACATTAGCTTTAACATCTAAATTGGATCCTTTAAGTTTAATTGCAAATAAATGGTGCAGCATGAGTAAGCAAATATAATTTAAAATGTATATGTTTACAAAGTTCTTTTATGCAAGCAGTCCAAATTTATTTCAGTTTTGCTTCATGGCTGTATAGAGGCTGTTGCTCAAAAGAAGGTTATGCAAAAAATTGAGCATCAATAGTAGTTATACTGCATGTACAACTAACTGATAAGTAGTTATACTGCATGTACAACTAACGAATAAGTAATTATACTGCATGTACAACTAACGGATAAGTAATTATACTGCATGTACAACTAACGGATAAGTAATTATACTGCATGTACAACTAACGAATAAGTAATTATACTGCATGTACAGCTAACGGATAAGTAATTATACTGCATGTACAACTAACGGATAAGTAATTATACTGCATGTACAGCTAACGGATAAGTAGTTATACTGCATGTACAACTAACGGATAAGTAATTATACTGCATGTACAGCTAACGGATAAGTAATTATACTGCATGTACAGCTAACGGATAAGTAATTATACTGCATGTACAGCTAACGGATAAGTAGTTATACTGCATGTACAACTAACGGATAAGTAGTTATACTGCATGTACAACTAACGGATAAGTAGTTATACTGCATGTACAACTAACGGATAAGTAATTATACTGCATGTACAGCTAACGGATAAGTAATTATACTGCATGTACAGCTAACGGATAAGTAATTATACTGCATGTACAACTAACGGATAAGTAGTTATACTGCATGTACAACTAACGGATAAGTAGTTATACTGCATGTACAACTAACGGATAAGTAGTTATACTGCATGTACAACTAACGGATAAGTAATTATACTGCATGTACAACTAACGGATAAGTAGTTATACTGCATGTACAACTAACGGATAAGTAGTTATACTGCATGTACAACTAACGGATAAGTAATTATACTGCATGTACAACTAACGGATAAGTAATTATACTGCATGTACAACTAACGGATAAGTAATTATACTGCATGTACAGCTAACGGATAAGTAGTTATACTGCATGTACAACTAACGGATAAGTAATTATACTGCATGTACAGCTAACGGATAAGTAATTATACTGCATGTACAGCTAACGGATAAGTAATTATACTGCATGTACAACTAACGGATAAGTAGTTATACTGCATGTACAACTAACGGATAAGTAGTTATACTGCATGTACAACTAACGGATAAGTAGTTATACTGCATGTACAACTAACGGATAAGTAATTATACTGCATGTACAACTAACGGATAAGTAATTATACTGCATGTACAGCTAACGGATAAGTAGTTATACTGCATGTACAACTAACGGATAAGTAGTTATACTGCAAGTACAACTAACGGATAAGTAGTTATACTGCATGTACAACTAACGGATAAGTAATTATACTGCATGTACAACTAACGGATAAGTAATTATACTGCAAGTACAACTAACGGATAAGTAATTATACTGCAAGTACAACTAACGGATAAGTAGTTATACTGCATGTACAACTAACGGATAAGTAATTATACTGCATGTACAGCTAACGGATAAGTAGTTATACTGCATGTACAGCTAACTGATAAGTAATTATACTGCATGTACAGCTAACGGATAAGTAATTATACTGCAAGTACAACTAACGGATAAGTAATTATACTGCATGTACAGCTAACGGATAAGTAGTTATACTGCATGTACAACTAACGGATAAGTAACTATACTGCATGTACAACTAACGGATAAGAAAAAGCAGCAACAGCTTTTTAACTGAAACAAATGAAGTGAGTTGAAGTTGATCAAAAATCTATGGCGTAGTACCTTGGAAGTAATACTGTAACGGGTTTAAGGGTACGTAGCACACTCCCTGTTCTTCCTTGTTGTCCTCCAACCTCCATGCTTCACTTCTACCTAAACATCCTTACTACTTCCTCCCTCTTTCCCGAGCTAAGTCATTTGATTTTTTCTTGTCCATTGAAAGCCCCTCCCCTCGCACCTGGTTATATTAATAGACATTCCCCTGAAATAGAGTATTGTGGTACTCCTTCTTTACCAAGCCTCCCCGCCCCCTTACCCTTTATGCCACACCTATCAAGTGCCCCAGTCTAAGCTTCTACACTCCCCACTCTCCTGACCTGCAATTTTTCAGATCCTGGCAAAATTAGATAACTACAGCAGCCATGAATGTTTTGGTATTACTTACATATTTTGGAATTGTCTGATCTCCACACACCTTGACCAATCAGAACAAAGGACTAGTATGTAATTCAATCAGTGCAGGATCAACAGTCAATGAGGGAACATCTATTACGAGCTAACACTCTGCTATGCAGTCGTCATTCCTCTGCATCTCTGTTTCTCATACCAACTATTCAATAACCAGAGGATTTTAATACTTCAACATCATTTTATTGAGGCTTATGCCACATGTGTAGACTGCCGGGTAAAGTCTCTACGCTTCCGTGGAGCATTGAGGGGGCCATCTGCACTCTAACCTATTCTCATTTGGTGGTGTATACCTTTAATAATTGTGCGTTTATTTTCTGTTATTTACTTTTATTCTGTTGTTCACTGTTATCTCCAAGGCTCTCATAAAATGGCAACATCTTGGATTTACATGTCAGTTTGTCATGATACATGTAAAATTATGTCACATCCTGTAAAAATTCTCTTGTCCGAAAGCTTTTTATAATTACTTTGTTTATATCTGTCTGTTCAGGGTACTATCAATAAAGTTGCGGATAAACTCAAACCACCATACTGAGAAAATGAATGTTAACTGAAGTAGGCTGATGTTTTACCAAAGTTGTGTACCCTTGGGGACACAACTCCCTCAAGCTGAGTAACTCGACAGAGCCAATATTAGTGTTAGTAATGATAGCTTCACGAGAGAAAATTTAGAGAATAGACAATTAAGCTGGCACCTTGGGAAAGTTTAAGATAAAGATTTTTAATGCACCAGCTTACCAAGAGACAATGGGACATTAGATTAAAGAATGGCTCCGGTCATTTCTATATTTATCTGATATGTCATTGACATGTCCTTATGAAGTGCTCTAAATACCAACTTTGTCAAAATTCAATTGATTTCTATATTTTCTTAACGCAATTAATAATAAGCATGCTATGAGTGTTGTCTCTCCATTTCAACATCTTCGAAATATTCTGGGAAAACCTATGACGTACACAAGTGTTTTAGCCGATGCTAAACTTTTGTTTGACAATTTTTGATCACGAATCACTGAAGCAAAACAAGTAACGGTACAAGTGACCTAGGTCATTGATTGATATAACTAGTAAGTAGTAATAGCGGCACATGTGGTTAGTAGTAGTAAAAACAAAAGTTTAGCGATCGCTAAAACACTTACGTGTGTCATATGTTTTCCCAGAATATTTTGAAGGGGAGACAACATTCATCACATGCTTATTATTAACTGCATTAAGAAAATATGGAAATCAATTGAATTTTGACGAAGCTGGTATTTGAAGTACTTCATAAGGACATATCAATGACATATCAGATAAATATAGAAATGACCGGACCCATTATTTAAAGTTTGCATAACGTTATGATTGTGTATTGTGTGTAGCTGATTGCCGTTTTGTTGTTTGCTGTACAGACTCGGTGAATGGTTGGAGTTCAGATTTGAGACTGAGGTTGAGCGGACTCGGATTTTTGTTTAATGGACTCGGATTTTGGTCCAGCGGGCTTGAACTGGTGGCACATGCACCATTTAAATGGTTACATCTGATCTTACACTTTCATTAAACGGAAAGTTTCAACTTCGTCTACAAGTTGCTTCATGCTATTTCTAATCTATTGCTATCTATCTCGCCTGTAACATGCTAGGTTGTGTTTTGAATTAAAGAATCTGCAGGTTATTCCATGAAAACTTAAAAAAAGTCAGCAACCAATACTGATCTAACAAGCTTACAATTTATTTTTGTAAATTAAAATAAAGAAAGATAAGAAATGAATTACTCAGTATATAGCAAAACTATTAGCTGTCCTAAATTAAACTGAAACAATTAGTAGCTTTCCATATCACAACTTTATAGCGCTAATTTGTAGCGCCACAGGTTTTCCTTCGTGGAAATGGGTACATCGCTGCTGCTGTTGTGATGATGTGGTGCTATTGAAAGTTGCTACTAAGTAGCAACTTATAATAGCACCAGACCACTGAAGCGTTATGAAAAAGGGAATGCCCTAGCACTACTGGTTTGCACATGCGTGCGTTGAATTTCCAGCATCACTGCGGTCAAACCAATTAAAAAATTTGGACAGAAATTTCAGTGATATGAGACAGTTGCCTTTCAAGACCACTTAGACCAATTCAAAATTATGCAGAATCAGTGTTCACAAATATATGCATGTGTTTTATTTCATATTAGTTCTCTTTTTTCCCCATTTTAGAGTTTCATAATAGAAATAAAATTTAAATAATAATAATAACAAATAATCCATTGATCGTAATTGAGTAATGATAAAAATAAATAAATATTTTAAATTTAATAAATGAGTTACACATTAGCCAAGCACTGCTGCTTTAAAATTCTATCTGTGTAGTATGTAATATTGGATACAACAAACATAAGAAAAGCATTTAAAACTAATTGTTGGTTGAAACAATTTTCCTTGATACAGTTTCACTCATCGACTCATTAGCTCAAAGTGGCAGTTTATTCGCCAATTACGGGTACATGACCTTTGGGCCTACTGTATTGCTGGCTTTAGAAAAAAACGTGATGGTTTATCGCTATTGAGAAGCACTGAGCCATGACACCATATCGCAGCGCTACGATGTGAGGATATGGAAAGCCACTAAATATAAGCTTTGTTTTTTTTTTAACACCTCGCTTTCACTGTTTGCATTTAAAAAGTAAAATAGATATAAAGAGTTCAGCATGATAAATTTTGATGACAAAAACACAAAACTGATGTTAGACGCTTAGTTCTTCGATCCACAATTGTAAAATGAACGCTGTCACTCATCCTACATTAGCTCTCCACATACAAGCTGTTGTCTACCATCTTTAGATTCTTGTCTATCACCGCATAGTCTGGAGTTGTCTCCACCCTATAACAATATCAGTGTTGAGCTAAAATTACACATGATCAATCATTGAAAGTTACTGGTTACAGACTAAATTTATGGATGCAAACCAGCAGTAAGCTGAAAAAATACATATCGTCATTGTAGGTTCAACAACACAGATATTTTTCACTATAAATGTTTTCTAAACCGTGAATCGCAGTCCAATTTAGAAAGCAATGGGGGTAATTCTACACCCTTTGAAGTGAAACCTAAATAAAGACATACCCTTCAGCTTCTGGTTGGCCATTGTACGTAGAATCTACTTCTCTGTTGTTGATGTTTTGTATTGATGTTTCTGATGACTCTAGATCATGGTACACACCGCTTGTGTTGGGTGGGTGAATGGATACGTCTGTACTTTGATGTCTGTCTAATGCTGCATTTGGCTGCAGTTCATCCACACATTCCACTTCCCAGTAATGATTGGTATCTTCCATCTCTTTGCTTGACTCTGGAATCAAATCAATATCTGAGTAATGATTCATTGGATTTGATCTTGTCCTTTCTGAAGATCTCTTTTTGGGTTGTGTTCCTGGTTCATCTATTTCAGAATAAGGGTCAGGATCTAGATCTGCAGAGAATGCAGAAATGTCTGCACATGTGTTTATATGGGTTTGGCTGTTATCTGGGTATTGAGATGAAGATCCTGGGCATGTAAGTTTGTGAAATGCTTCTCTTTCAGGCTCATCTACGGTGAAGTAGTCATGTGTAGGTACTACAGCTCCTTCTAACCCGGCTGTCCTTACTGAGGGATAGCTGTGGGCATGAAAATTCAACTCTATCCCAGAATATAGATTAGAAGCATCATCTATGGTTCTTCCTAGAATAAATGAAATAAACGTTAGATGTAAGCAATAACTAAAAACAATCTAATTTCTTTTTTTTTTATTTCCATGGATTTAACTAGCTAATAACTACATGTGGTTAAGTCCTTGAAACAGCCAACAGTAATTTTACTTCAATGAGGGAATTATTTGTAGTTTTCTCTTGTTTGTTTTTTAAAATTTCAAGTTTTATCAATTTTTATATTTGAACAGCGCTTACTTCAGTATGCCAGTCTCCACTTCAATTCTTTTTAAAATTGATTATCATCTCTGTTGGTAAACTTCATCTTTTTCAAGAATTAGCAACCAACATTTTAAGCATTAAAGTAAATATCTATGAAGTTTTATATTTAAATGGAAGTCAATTGCTACTGTGAGCAAAAACATCAATTAGAGCAATTTTCCTTGTTTTTACCTGGTACGAGGCGGGTAATACCTTCACCACAAGAATGACAATGTAGCACATACGCATTTGGCTTAGATTCCAATCTCCTTCTGTAACATATTTTTATAAACAATTCACTAAGCTGTTCAGCTCAATTGTTGATGAATAGCTACTTTAGTTGATAATTCAAACAACAAGAGAGACCATAATTGTATTCTCACATCCAGCTTTAGTCTACCAACCTGTGTTTGTATCTCCCGACAAATATACAACCCAGTATGACAGCAACAACAACCAGCACAAGTGTACCACCTCCTGTCGCTAGGCCTATCTGTGTATTTATTTTTGTATTTGCTAAAATGCAGAAACAACTAAAATGTATCAGCAAACATTTATTAAATTTTCATAGTGCTATTTGTAATTTAGTGATACAAATTGGCAACTTATTATGGCTAGTTGTTAACAAAAACAGCTCAAACGATTTTTTACTCTAAGTCAAAAAACAAAATATAGTTTCCAAGACTTTGTTTAATGCTTCACTGCATTGCAGGTTGTTTATTATTATAATATTGACAAGCCCTTTGTCAGATCCTCTAGCCTTTCTGAAACTACACTCCTTAGCAATGTCAATACCTCAATAAATCTTCCAACCAGACAAAGCAATTCAAACATAAACTTAGTTAAGCTTTAATTATTCACAATAAAATGAAAACTTTGTCCCAGTTTCTGCTATCAATACCCGCTCTCTATCAACTAAATACATGATACTAAAACAAACAGCTGAAAAGGTTAAGCAGTCCGTTTCTCTTGCCTCAGAGCTTGTCAAGGTTACTGCAAAGTAGAGACTGGGTATCTACATTACAAGGGAAGGGATGGTAGCCAGGGGTGGATACAGAGCACTACAAAGTTATTTTATCTCCCCCTTCGATACAAGTATTAATATATGAGCAGATCTCCCTACCAAGTGTTTTTTTGTGGATTTGATCTTGGAGGTTATGCAATGGGTTACGACGTTGGATGAATTCGCCGAGTTTATATTGTATTTCATTTGAGTGGCATTTGAGTGGCATTTGAGTGGCATTTAAGTGGCATTTGAGTTTTGATTATTTTTTTACTTAATTTGAAGCCGAGTTTATATTGTATTTTATTTGAGGGGTACTTGAGTGGCATTTGAGTGGCATTTGAGTTTTGATTATTTTTTTACTTAATTTGAACTTATATGGTATATAGATTTTGAATGTATGGCATTCAAGTTTTGATAATTTTTTACATAAATATATACATTTATTACATAATAAGCAGGGGTAAATCTTCCCATATAATATAGCTAGAGCCAGTAAAGACTCATCTTAAAAAATCCTCAAATGAGGTGTGGTAACACGTCTGACATCATACCAAAGAACACTTTTATTTTTCGGTTTTCCCTTTCTACCCAAATATACAACGTTAAACGGAGGGGGTAATCATCACAGCTGAAGTTTTTAGCTATTTCAACTGGACAAAAAAGTATTTTGGGTTCGAGTTCATTTATATCTGAAAGATCATGGTAGCAAACTTGAGAATATCTACACTTCTCCTTACTTGATGGATGTATCACACCAGTCACTCGTATAATGCTTGGGATAGGAAGATCTTCAAATGTTTTGCAAACCGGAACTTTTGGTGAGTCAATCACTTGAGAACCTTTAGACTTTTCTATGAATCAGTATATGATTATATACATTTATTGTATAATAAGTAGGGAAAATCTCTCCATATAATATAGTTAGAGTCAGTAAATAGTAAGTAATACAAAACAGTACAACTTGTAATGTTTAATCAATACACAGGCTTTTTTTATACATTCATTATCCGCTTGAGACTACCTGTTGTCAGCATTTGATATTGAGTTTACATACCATCAACACCAAGCTGTTCATCAAAATCTTGTAATTCGTTTTCTAGAAAATCCTTAAGAGTTTCATCCTCATTATTCGTTTTTGTTAGCACCTCATTGGAATTTGTTTGTGCGCAATATTGCTCCCAATCACTAGCGTTGGTTGAAGAAATGAAGACAACATTGTGGTATGGAATAGGATTTCCATTCTTACTCTGTTTTTTTCCTTTGTAAATCATCACACCAGGTGCACATCTTTTAGCTTCCTCATTGTATCTGATCGGTAGTAAAAGCGTTCTCGTCTCTCTTTTTCCATTCTTTTCAGCGACATAGCGAATGCAATTTACAATGGATTCTTCTCCATTGAATCGGAAAGGAATGAATCTTTCTACAACTTCGATGTAAGCAAAAATGGAACAATCTTTGAAATTGCTGAGATACTCGATGTCGTAAGCGAGTTTGAGTTCTTCTTCACTCATTTTTCTCAGTTTTTCAGCTTCAGCAGTAGCTTCCATTGTAGTTAATCGTTTTGTACTGATACGTTTGACATTGTAGTAAGTAGTCTCTGGTTTTTTTGAGTTTTCCATCTCACCCAAGTACAAAATGTTGAAAGGTAATGGGTAGTTATCAACATTGAAGCTTTCAACTACTCTACTTGGACAAACAACTTTCTGAAAATTCGCTCCAGTTGAATTATCAAGATAAGTGAGAATGTAGTAGTTTCCGTATGCACCAGTACTCTGTTCAATAGAAACGATTTGCAAAACTGATGGAACAGGAAGTGATGCTAGTGTAAGAAACCCTCCAATCTTTTTCAAATCACATGCCTTCCATTTTTGGAGAGATTTGGCCATCTTGAGAGCTCTGTCAGCATCAGTGAGCAATTCTTTTTGTTCCATATTGTTTGATGTTGTGGGTAAAACCAGTTTTGGAAGAGCTCGTCTCTTTATCGCTGCTTCTTTTGTGACAGAGTTAGAGTTTTTTCTTTTGGGTGTTTTGAACGTTTTTTGTTTGTTTTCGATTGGCTTTAAATCCGTGTAAGAAGCAGAAAAATCCTCCATAGTGTTCTAAAAAAGAAAGAAATAACATATAATTCAGCTTTTCATGTGGAACTAAAAGATTATTTATTTCATACTTTACATTATAGCTAAACTAATTTTGATCTTTGCTAGGTAGGGAATAATAATTTTTTTAAATTTTACCTTTTATAAAGAGATAGTTCCTAGTAGTTGCAATGGAAGGTGTAGTAGTAGATGATGCTTCTCCGCTCACTGTTGTAGAACTGGATGCTTTCTGTGTAAAAACAGTGGCTCTTAAATAGCTAAAGTTGCACTGGTTGAACTCTATGAATACCGACCTTCTTTATAATATAACTATGAATCAGAATTTTGTCCACGCGAAAACCAATGTTTTCGCGGGAATAAATAACTTATTTTCACGCGAATAGAAACTGTTGCTTTCGCGGGAATACGAATTTTATTTTCACGCGAATAGAAACAGTTGCTTTCGCGGGAATAAATCATTTATTTTCACGCGAATAGAAACTGTTGCTTTCGCGGGAATACAAATTTTATTTTCACGCGGATACAAACCAATACTTTCGCGGGAATAAATACTTAATTTTCACGCGAAGGGAAACCGTTGCTTTCGCGGGAATAAATAATTTATTTTCACGCGAATAGAAACAGTTGCTTTCGCGGGAATAAATAATTTATTTTCACGCGAATAGAAACTGTTGCTTTCGCGGGAATACAAATTTTATTTTTACGCGGATACAAACAAATACTTTCGCGGGAATAAATACTTTAGTTTCACGCGAATGGAAACCGTTGCTTTCGCGGGAATAAATAATTTATTTTCACGCGAATAGAAACTGTTGCTTTTGCGGGAATAAAAATTTTATTTTCACGCGAATACAAACCAGTGCTTTCGCGTGGAAATAATTTATTTATTCCCGCGAAAGCAACGGTTTCCATTCGCGTGAAACTAAAGTATTTATTCCCGCGAAAGTATTGGTTTGTATCCGCGTGAAAATAAAATTTGTATTCCCGCGAAAGCAACAGTTTCTATTCGCGTGAAAATAAATTATTTATTCCCGCGAAAGCAACGGTTTCCCTTCGCGTGAAACTAAAGTATTTATTCCCGCGAAAGCATTGGATTGTATCCGCGTGAAAAAAAATCTGTATTCCCGCGAAAGCATCAGTTTCTATTCGCGTGAAAATAAATTATTTATTCCCGCGAAAGCATTGGATTGTATCCGCGTGAAAATAAAATTTGTATTCCCGCGAAAGCAACAGTTTCTATTCGCGTGAAAATAAATTATTTATTCCCGCGAAAGCATTGGATTGTATCTGCGTGAAAATAAAATTTGTATTCCCGCGAAAGCAACAGTTTCTATTCGCGTGAAAATAAGTTATTTATTCCCGCGAAAACATTGGTTTTCGCGTGGACAAAATTCTGATTCATAGTTATATTATAAAGAAGGTTGGTATTCATAGAGTTCAACCAGTGCAACTTTACCTATTTAAGAGCCACTGTTTTCACACAGAAAGCATCCAGTTCTACAACAGTGATCGGAGGAGCAACATCTACTACTACATCCACTGACTATTAAAAGTTTTTCTGTGTGAATTTGAAAATTTTCATTGAACTTAAGACTTAATTATCTGACTTAATTATCTCACCTAATTTTTTGTCTACTTAAAAAGTAATGCTTTCACACAATAAATCACTCATTCTAACAACAGTAACTGAAGCCTCAACATCTACTATATAATATACCAACTGACTACTAGGAGTTTTATTCACAAGGTAAAATTTATTAGCTGAGACATTTAACTTACCTTTTTATGTGCTATTGTCACTTCTATTAAAAAGTAATGATTTTATTGTTATTATAGTGCTATGGAAACAGAAGAGGATGATACTGATGTAGACATACATAAGGAATGGGAATGGCTCATGAAAAATCAAAATGATATCAGTTTTTCAAACGCTGATAATGAATACATAAATGATGAATGCAATGCTGAATATGAAAATGAAATGGAGATGGAACTTGAAAATGCTTTTCAAGACAAACCTTCGACTTTTCAAGTTTCAGCAACTACTGAAAATACAATAGTCTTTGATAAGCAGTAAGTTTTTAAAATCATAAATTAATAACGTTAGTAGAGTAATTTTTTTTGCTGTTTTTTTTATAGTCATCGCATGAATCAGCAAAAATAATACATTATCTTCTTATTGTAGACAGGACTCAGAATATCAGAGAATTAATGTAAAAGAGGGTGTTGGGAATTCATGTCATAGTACACAGTAAGTTTTTAAAAACCTAACTAATAATAATGTTTGAGCCTTTTTTCCTAATTCCATTTTAAAAATTAATTGATAATGGTGTTTAAGTCATTTTTTCTTCTGTTACATTTCATACAAAATGTATGTGAATGTTTTATAGAACAACTATTATGTCTTAACATTTCTATTGTAGACAAAGTTTAAATTATCGGGAGGAGAATGCAGAAGAAAAAAACCCTGAAATTTCCCCTAATTGGAAATGGTTAGAAGAAAATCTCATTTGTTTTCGTTTACCCAATGAAACAATCAATCAAATAGGATTTGGTGCTGAGCCTTCACCACCAAAGACTAGCATAATAGCTCAAGATGTAGAGCCGGTAGTGGAGGAGATAGTTGAACAAAATGAGAATGATTCAATGATAGAAAATGAAGAAGAAGAAGAAGAAGAAGAAGAAGAAGAAGAAGAAGAAGAAGAAGAAGAAGAAGAAGAAGAAGAAGAAGAAGAGGAAGAAGCACAAGAGGAAGAACAAGAAGAAGAAGAAATGGAAGATTTAAATTTTGAAAGACCTACCCAAGCATCAACCCTAGGTATTGTTGATGATAGCACAGCTCCAACTTTTCAAGATGAAGAATGGGATGATTTGATAGCTAGATATTGGGGAGCTATGAAAACGAAACATAGAGCTGGAAAAGTCATAGAACTTTTAAATGTAAGACTTTGGGATGGGATTCCAAGAGACCAAGCTGATACCTACCAAAATGACTATCATGATTCAAGAGTGTTAGAATTGCTAAAAAAAGTTTGGAGACAATTGAGCTCGAGAGCAAAAGTCAACTGTAGCGTAGGTTGTATACTAGAAAATAAAAATGATGGTGAACTCCGATACTTTCACTCATCATCAAACAATGCTACTGTATATCCAAAAGCTAAACTGATTGAAACTGAAGGAGATCTTGATGACTTCTTTGTCGATGTTATGGAGACTGATCATCGTACAAATAGCTTGAGACGGAGACCAAATACGACTTGGAGATTGATGTTAATCACAAACATTTCGTTTTATTTCTACAAACTACTTGGAATGGGAAAAGTTGGATCACCACCAGAGCATTTACCCTCTCACCTCATTAACAACAGACACATACGAACCATGTTAAAAAACACAAAAGGAAAACGAATTACCGACAATCTTTGTTTTTTTAGATGTCTAGCATTACACCAAGAACTACAAAAAAACGGTGGAATTGCAAAAGATCCGATAATTAAGGAGGTGAAGGAGTACCAACAACAATATCATAGTTTCATCTATGGTGATAGTGGTAAGAGGTGTGATGGGAAAGGAGTGACAGAAGCTGATTTATTGCTTTTGGAGCGAGCATTTCAACTGAAGATAACAGTGTTTTCTTTAAATGATGATATGACTTCAACAGTTATTTGGAATTCAAACTCCAGTTATAAGGAGAATCTATATTTGGATCTTTATATCAATCACTTCAGTCTTATTACAAACTTGGAAGGATATGTCAAAGCCTACAGATGTCCAACCTGTTCTACTTGTTATGACAGATTGGGGAATCTGAAAAGACACAGATGTTCAATCTCAGAGGCAACAACTATGCAGTTTTCTGGAGGGCAATACAGTCCTACTGCTACAATATTCGACAAACTGAAGGTTCAATTCGAGATAGATATCGGGTCAGATGATTCCTTGAGATACTATCCGTTTTTTGCAACATTTGACATAGAGTGTTTGTTACCTAATTGCGAAAAAGATCGAGATACAGACACAACCATTTACACGAATGAGCATAAACTTTTAAGTATTTCAATTTGTTCAAACGTACCAGGCTTCAACAACCCGTGTTGTATTGTCAACAAAGGGGATGATGATGAATGCGTTGGAAGGTTCATTGAATAGTTGGATGATATTAGTGAAGAATCATATAGCCGATTGGAAAAACAATTTTCGCGAATCATAAAACAGATAAAAGGTGAATTACAACGACTGGAAGAAGCTGAAGAAAAGTTTCGTAGTGATTTTGAAAAAAATCGTTTCAGACGTAGAACAGGAGCTGAAAAAGTTCTGGATGATTTGTACGGCTATATGAAAAAACTCCCTATTCTAGGTTTCAATTCACAGACTTATGATGTCAATGTGATGAAAGGAAAACTGCTTCAAAAATTGAAAGATGTCTCCGACACAGATTTTGATTTTGTTATAAAAAAAGGAACCAAGATGCCTGTTATCGGAATAGGATCTTTTTTGTTTTTAGATTGTACAAACTTCATCGCTCCTGGATATAGCTATGAAATGTATCTCAAAGCATACAAATGTGAAGCCGGAAAAGGATTTTTTCCTTATGAATGGATGAAAGACTTGGAACAACTTAATCAAGAACATCTACCACCAAGAGAAGCTTTTTACAGTTCTTTAAAACAAAAGAATATCAGTGAAGAAGAGTACATAATTTGTCAAGAAGCATGGAAAAATAATGACATGAAGACAATGAGGGATTTTTTAAAATGGTACAACAACTTGGATGTAAAACCGTTTGTTCAAGCGTTGGAAAGACAAAGATCGATCTACAGAGAGCATGGGATTGATATGTTAAAAGACGGTATATCTTTACCAGGATTAGCGATTCGATGGATGTTCAACAAAGCTCCGCAACCACCTCCTCCATACCTCTCTACACACTTGGATTTCCATGAACTTGGTAACTCGTTTCGACAGACTCTCCCAATTTGTCTGCTTGACAACTGCAATGCAGAGTTTTATCCTCTAATAAAGAAAAACATAGTTGGTGGGCCAAGTCTAGTGATGCATAGATATCACGAAAAAGGTATAACTAAAATTAGAGAACATTGGTTGGGAAAAGAAGCAAAGGTTTGTGATAGAATCTATGGAGTTGATGCAAATGCGCTCTATTTATGGTGTATGATGCAATCAATGCCTACCGGCTATCCTCGAAGAAGAAAAATCGAAAACTCCTTTGTCGCTGAACCAGTAAAATTTAGCAAGATAGCTCATAGCTGGTTACAGTTCCAAATGTTCTCAAAAAAAATCAATATCAGACATCAGCTCAATGGAGGAGAAGTTACTCTCGGACAGCGAGGATTACCAGTTGATGGATTCTGTGTTGAAAATCGCCATGTCTTTCAATTCCACGGATGTTTTTGGCATGGACACGACTGCTCTTATAACAACGCTAAAGAGCAAGAGCTTCAAGCTAGTGGAAGAAAATCAAAAGCAAATCTGTTTAAAACTACGATGGAAAATGAAGAATATCTTCGAGCATTAGGTTACACTGTAATCTCGATTTGGGAGTGTGACTGGATGAATCGTGTAAAAACTCATACAAATTTACAAAAATTTGTCAACACGTTTTACAATTCTTTCTACCCTAAAATACTTGAAAAAAGCTGAATCAAGAAGAAGTGTTGGAGAGAGTTCAATCAGAAGAATTCTTCGGATTTGTTGAATGTGACATCGAAGTTCCTGAGGAAGAGGAAGAAAAGTTCTCCGAAATGCCTCCGATTTTTAAAAATACGATGTTAACCAGAGAACACTTGAGCGATGAAATGAAAGTCTTTGCTGAAGCCGAAGGGTTTTTAAAGACTCCTCAACGCTCATTAGTTGGAAGTATGTACGGAGATAAGATATTGCTAATCAGTCCTTTGTTAAAATGGTACTTGAAACAAGGATTGAAAGTCACCAAAGTTTATCAGCTAATAGAATATATTCCTAGAAAAGCTTTTGAAGCTTTTGGAACATCGGTTTCAGAGGCTAGGAGAATGGGAGATGTAGACCCTAGTCAAGAATTACTCGCTACTACTAGCAAGTTGGTAGGAAATGCTGCTTATGGAAAAACAATCACTGATAAAGAAAAACATACCACCATCAAGTTCATCGAAGGTGCCAGAAAAGCTTCATTTCGTATCAGAGGAAACAAATTTATCTCCATGGAAAAGATAGCAGATGATTTTTATGAAATCGTAACCTGTAAACAGCTAGTAAGTTTTAAAACAATTATTTTGCAATTCAAAATTTATATTCCACAAGTTTACTTTGCTAATCAGTATCACCATCATTTCAGCTAACTATGAATGTTCCAGTACACTTGGGTTTCTCCGTGCTACAGTATGCTAAACTGAGAATGCTACAGTTTTACTACGACTTTATGGATAAGTAAGTAAAACCTAATTCCCTACTATTATTATGTGTAAGTAAGTAAAACTTCCAAATAATTGAAATCGAAACAAACTTTTTATTTATAGATATATTGACAGAAGTGATTTCCAATATGTTGAAATGGATACAGATAGCGCATACATGGCTTTGAGCGGAACATTAGAAACACTGGTAAAACCAAGTATGAAAAAAGAGTTTTACAATGAATATGGTGATTGGTTTCCACGCCCATACTGTGACAAACATAGGGATGAGTTTTTAAGAACCAAAACAATGGGTTTAGAATGGAGCGCGCAAGACTGTTGTGAAAAAGTACTAAAACATGGAAAAAGAACACCTGGGCTGTTTAAAGAGGAATTTACCGGAGATGGAATTGTTGCACTTGACTCTAAATCCTATTACTGCTGGGGAGAAAAAGGAAACAAGTTTAGCTCAAAAGGTTTGAACAAACGAATTAATCAATTGAACAAAGACAGTTATCTAAATGTATTGAACACAAAAAAGTCGTTTATGGGTAAAAATCGAGGATTTGTAGTAAAGGATCAAAAAATGTTGACATACAACCAAATAAAACGAGGTCTCACATATTTTTATGCTAAAAGACGAGTGTGTTCTGATGGAGTATCTACCGAGCCTACTTTGGCTTAAATAAAAACCTTCATAATAGACTTCTTTTACCACAGTTACTATAACTATATATATATTTATATAAAATACAAAAAATCTTTCATCATCCTTATAAATATCGATAAAGAATAGATGAATATTTAACTTTATCATCCGATATATTTTATAGCATTCAATGTATATATGAGTTCGAATTATGTATCTAGCTATATTATATGAGGAGATTTTGCCCCTACTTATTATGTAATAAATGTATATAGTCATACATTGATTCGCTTTTAATCAATGAATTTATTCAAGGTAGATACATCTCCTCTCTCCTCTCTCTCAAGATGCTATATGAGCTCGAGTTATGAAAAGAAATTATCAAAACTTAAATGCCATACATTCAAAATGTATATACCATATAAGTTCAAATTAAGTAAAATAATAATCAAAACTCGAATGCCACTTAAATGCCACTCAAATGCCACTCAAGTACCCCTCAAATAAAACACAATATAAACTCGGCGAATTCATTCAACGTCGTAACCCATTGCATCACCCCAGATTATAACCCCACAAAAAAACACTTGGTAGGGAGATCTGCTCATATATTACTACTGATACAGTATTATGATGTTTTAGAGAAAGTTTGGTTTAGTTAACACACTTTTTGTTTGCTACGTATACGCTCATGGTTGGCATATAAAAAAAGTTTAGGAAACAGTAAAACATTGTAGGCCATTGATCTTATGCTGATGACAGTATTAAGAAATAGCATGAAAATGTTGCTTTATTAATAAATGTTTGGCTTTTTTACTAAAACAATGTAACTTCTCCCCCAAAAATTCACAGACTTCATTCAAATTATTTTACTACAAACTTTTTTGTACCATAAATAGCTATATAAGTGTTTAGTGGAACACAAAGCCTGATGGGATGGTCACCACTAATGGATATTTTTGTTCGTCTTTTCGAGTAAGCATGTACTGGTTAATCTTTTTTAGCGTCTCTTGAATGACAACTGCTTCTTGATATCTTTTTTTTAAAAGTTGGCGATGAAAATTACAAAAGTAGTGTTTTCAAGGTAGCTTCCTTCATCCCTAGATGTAATGCTAGACTTCTCACTAACACATATGCACCCAGAAACACTCTGTAGTTAATCGATATCGAGAGAGTTTACTCGAATTCTGATACAGAGAAAAGTTTACTTGGGTTTGACCTTGAGGTGACATTTATGTTGCAGAATTTTTTTGCAATATTTATCAAACAACAATTATGTTCACTAACGAGCATCAGTCAATAAAAAAGCCTTGCTTGATTGCCCAGAGCTTTTTTAAGTCCATACATAGAATAGTTTGCAATCTACTATTAAACTGATCTGGCTTCTCCAATGTCTGTGCTGTACCAACATTGGTTCAGGCAAAAAACTAGTAAAACTTAAATGATAATAACAAGGAAACTATGAAAAAGGCAAATGATAGAAGGATACACAAACACTTGGTGGCACAAGCAGTGTGTAAGTTCACCAACCTGTGTATCATTACTTACATTCGGTTATCGAATCTGGTGCTGCTGTGCTAAGACTGTTGGTGGAACTGGAACCAGGTTTATCAACTGTCGGTTCTGAAACAGGGAGAGACTTTGTAATAATGATTGAAAAGACAAAAATGTATCTCAAGTCTTCGACATGTGTATATAAAACAGCAAAGCTCCCTAAAAATCAGGAAGTTGAAAAATAACTTCAGTTTTATACCTCAAATACGCAAATCGATTGTGACAATAAATATAATGCATGGACACCTAATTTAGTAGGCGGAGATTTGTGTATCATTAAACCTGTTGCTAGCCCCCATTTGATGCAATTTTGTTTCCCAATTTTAATGATCTGTCAGTTTATTCGCAATATAAGCACCCTTCTAAGCTGCATGAGTTTATGAAAAGAAAATAAAAGCAATAGCTACTGTATAACAGTGAATTTATAGAGAAAAAATGACAAGGTATTGTGTTGCCCTAATTTTATTTCAACGAAAAATATGGCAATAAACAAATTGTACCTGCAGAAATCATTAAAGCTGTAGACGTAATCTTAGCTGACAGAGTACTTATGTTCGCAGTGAGTCTGGTAAATGTTGTTGATTGTTTAGTTGAAAGTATTGGCTGTATGGTAGAGGTTGTTGGTTGTGTGGTAGAGGTTGCCGGTCGTGTGGTAGAGGTAGTTGGCTGTGTGGTAGAGGTTGTTGGTTGTGTGGTAGAGGTTGTTGGTTGTGTTGTAGAGGTTATTGATTGTGTTGTAGAGGTTGTCGGTTGTGTGGTAGAGGTTGTTGGTGGTGTTGTAGAGGTGGTTGGTTGGTTCATTGGTGTTGCTGATACCGTAGCATGCGATGCAAATGCACCATCACTTGTGCCTTAAAGAGAATTCAGGTGAAATCAGTTATTTAACTCTAAAATGAAAATACAGCCTAACTAAAAAACAAAATAGCAAAATTGTTAACACTGAGAATTTTTTGCATACATCGATTGTGTTAGACCAGTTACAAGACGTAGTGATGTGGCATTTATTCACATGAACGTAACGATATCAAAGACTCATTTGCAGAAAATGATGAAGTAGAGAGCGTAGTAATTTTAGCTAATCCCTGTAGACATAACTTGGTCTTTATCACACCCTTCAATTTTTTTTCTTTTATTCATTACCAAATATCTCCCAACAGAAGTTAGTCTCATCTCTGGTCCAGACAATGATTCGACCTGGTTTTTTTTCTTCAACCAATCCCGACAACTGCTTAGATTTGCCCCTTATGTTCAACCTTATGTGGAATATCCAGAACTGGCATATTTGTTTCTATCCAAAACTGTCGTAACCATTGGAATGCTCTATTACCCCAGCAGAATTTCTCAACCTTTTTTCTTAAACGTTTTTTATTGTGTAATTAGTCTCATGGCAATAAAATAAGGAAAATCAATTACCAACATTTTTTTTTATGTAGAAGAAGATCGGTTATAAATTGACTGCTATTGGAAGTACTTGCTAATACCCATAACTTATGAGAGCATTTATGAGTGTTAATAGAAATCTAGATGAAATCGAGCTGTTTGTGCTTGCTGTAAGGCGCCTAACTAAATGGCAATTCAGTGACTAATTCAACAGTTTTCAGGGGCAAAAGTAAAGTTTGTTGCACAGGACAGTTTCCAAAAAGAAAGTAAACGAAGAAGATGGGTCATTTTGGTCCTGGTGTATCCATGTGAAGAGATATGAGCGTATTTGGGACAGTAATTGCTCATTTCGGCAAGTTTTTAAGGTATCAAGGGGTGCAGGAGAATCTGAGAGTAGTACAAAAAGGTTTTGATTGATAAAGAAGAAATGTTAGCTTATTTTTAATAAAGTTTCGAAAGTAGCATATAACAACAAAGAACTGTCAACTATGCTATTACTGATGATTTTCGGCGCAATAAGATGCATGGTTTGCTGCCAAACAATGCCAATCATTGTGCAAGTGCACTAGGGCCATTTACTAAGCTAACTGTTTATTTCGGATACACCCAGTAATGTTGCCATAGAGAATGGCGTTCAGCAGTGGCTTTTTCATGTGACAGTTGTTTGCAAATGAAAAAATACTTATCATTTTCCCCACAATATTTAAATTTTTCACAAATGTCATAGTGTAGTGGATTTGTATAGTCTAGCCACTAGCTGACTGTGGAAAACACATATTTATGAGCATGTGCTGTGCTACTTTAGCAGTAGAGAAGTGTCTGTATGTGTGTATTACTGTTGTTGTGTTTGTTGCGCTTACTGACGGGTGAGTTAGTTGACTAGCTGGGGTGCCAGCTTTTTGAAAAAGATGAAGGGACTTCGACCTTGACTAGCAATGGGACTACTCAAACCAGCCAATCAGGAGTGAAGGATCCTATAGCAACAGTAATGATTAACTAATTTTTAACATAGTGTTCCAGGAAACAATCAACCAATTAATTTTGTCCCTTCATCCTGGGCCCCCACCACCTTTAACTGTTTAAAATCAATATTTTATTTGCCACTATTTAAAACTATGCAGGCTTATTTGTCCGTGTTATTTATTGTACTTAACATTGGTCACATAATCAATTAAGCCAACGGTTTCCTGTACGCCAGCCTATAAAAGGCTGGATTTAGAAAAAAACCTTTTGTATTTACTCTTACACTCGAAATTGTTCTTCACTTGCCGGTATACTCTAGGCCCTAGGGATCACCTTCCTAGAGCTGTACAAAATGCTAATGAATGCACCACCACCAGACTGGTTTGTCTCACCCACGGTCCCCACACTAGTTGTTAGAGTCTATTGACCAAGTGGCACTGGCCATATCGGCGGTGGAGAGAGGTAAAGTACTTAAGCTTAATAGCATTCTGCTGTTACTGAGACGAGAATCTATTACGATATGCCATTACAACATTGAAACACCATGGAATCCTAAAAGTGAAACTATACTTTCTTTTTATTATTAAATGAAATTATGGCTATCTGGGACGGATTCAATCAAAAATATTGTAAGCAACAATGTACTTCTGACTCCTTAAAAGCTCAGCTGGAAGTTGATCACAGGATTGATCTTGAATAAATTAATCATTAGTTTACAAAAAAGGCTCATTTTAGTGACTAAAATCAAAACTTCTATGACTGAGGTATTTTTGCCAAAGCAACCCATTTCACAAAACGCCCTCTCAGCCGAGCAAACATTTAGTACGATCACGAGGTTTCAACTCTCCGCTATTCAGCACACTAGAGGTCAGAATAGTGTGAGAGATTTTCATGCTATACCGGCCACTCAGCTAATTTCACCACCTCCTCGTACCTTGAAAATCCCCCTGCACCTCTTCCCCTACCTGCAGTAAGAGTCGTAGGTAGACCGGGGATTTTCTTTTCATATTTTATATGTTCTTTACCGGGTTAAAGGATACCGGCTGTCCCGGGTTTGCCAGTGCCACCGGTATGGACCCTGTGTCTAATCCAGTAACCTCATGAGACTTAAATTGGTTCCTCCAGGTCAGTACCCCAGGCCAGCCAATAAAGATGGCTGTTAAAAGTAGCCTGAGACCTCAGGAGCTAAAAACTTGTTGCGTTATGAAGAGCAAGTATTAGGAAATTTTAGTATTAGCAAATATTAGGAAATGTGGATGCCTTATAA